>JAOTON010002241.1:600000-810000 GCA_034440635.1 Lepas anatifera
GGTCTTGAGTCCCAATCTCAGCAACAATATTTCGAATGACATTTTCAATCATTTGCAAAGATATACTGGATATGTATTTCTGGAACATGTGCTTACTATTGATGTTGTTAATCTTAGATCAGTAGTTGTTTCAGCTATTAGGCCATATATCCAAAAATAGCTTCATTGCTTCTAACCAGATTCAATGGCGTAGATTTCGAAAGCCACTGGGCGTTCAGAAACTGAAAATATGTCAATAACCGTTACGAAAAAGAGATAGCATAAAATGATATGTAATTATAGCGGTTGATACAAAGGGGTTAGGGTGCTCAAGCCCCCCTCCCCCGAAATTTCGGAGATTCTCTAGTTAATGCATACCTGAAGGCTGTTCCGAGGCAATGACGTGGGACGTTCGAGCCCCCTATTCCCCCCGAAATGTTATCCTAGATCCGTCACTGTCTATTTAGCCCACTCTTGGCCTTTCAAACAAACTAGAAAAAAACAATTCAAAGTTCTTAAAATGAAAAATGATAAATTCAAAGGATATTCAAAATAACTTTGCCCTTCATTGGGATGCCCGGGCACCCTCAAGGGGATATAAGTCCACACCTTTGACCAGGTCCCTTGACAGCCCTCGGGGTGAGACTTCAGGGCTGATCTATTTACTCATGAGTTCAAAAAGCCCCTATGTTTGATGTTTCTACGTAGCTTGTCAGCTACACGTGGAGCTTGCACACCTGTGCATCCTTTCCAAAAGCATCGAGTTAACATAGACTGAAGCTCCGGGAACATACCTGGTTCCCGTTTAGAAGTTGGTTTTAGAACATGGCGCTGACAGCGCGTGGGGCTTTGCATGTAGACTCAGCTAAGCGCAGTCCGGTCAACCTGTAGTCATCTTCCGAATACATCCCTATAAAATCATACTGGTTAGTTCTGAAGGATGGTTTTTAGCCATTAAACCGTTTCCCAATTCTTCCTGAATAACACTTCTTGCGGCTTGTTATCGTTGATAAGGCACCTTTCACACAATACCACACACGCCAGACTCGGGAGTGATGACTCCCCGACCGCGGCATTCTCGCCAAGCTCCCATACGTCATTTGCACCTTCCCCTCCCCTCCCCCTCCCCCAGTCGCGCCCTGCGCCATGCTCCTGGCGCCGGGAGTAACGAGCAATCCCCCAACACGTGATGCATCTCTCTCAGCCGACGGAAGCATGCTTTGTTGAATAACTCTAAGTTGAGGTATGCGGCGGGTGCATTGTTCTGGCAAGTCGCTTGTGGCAGACTGAAGATTTGGTAACACTCCAAGCAGGCGCGCGCACTCAGCAACTCAGTTCGAGGAGGCCATATGCACGACCACCAGAACGACAAAGCACTGTGGACAATCTTGCTCGACAATGACGAAAACAAAAGATAGAGCGATTGCACTTTTGGACACCTATTTTTCTCTGCACGGTGGCTCGATGCAGCGTGGCCTGGCTGCAAAGCTGCAAGCGACGCTATGGGCCGCTGTCAACGGCGGTGCCGTATTTGTTTATCTAGATGAGATGCATTGTTGTCGGCTGCGGTGCAGGGTGGGCTGCAGGGGTCACGCCCTGTCCGCGGCAGCCGCAGCGGCCATTGCAGCGGCTGCTGCCTCACGGCACCGCGGCCGCCAGCATTGTGGAAACAATGTACCGCGGACATACGTACTTATGCGGCCGCGATGCCACTGAAATAGTGACGGGATCCAGCCGTCTCACAACACCGCTGCCGCCAGCATTGTGGAAACAATGTACGGCGGACATACGTACTTATGCGGCCGCTATGCTACTGAAATAGTGACGGGATCCAGTTGTTTTGCAGCGCAGACTAAGAGATTAGGCATCAGAGGCAGCTTGAGACGTGTTCGCGAGCGTAAACGCGTTCCTGTTATGCTATTTCTCTTCCCAGTTTTGAGCGCACGGGTACAATAGAGAGGAAAAGTGTAAAGGGAACTGAGAAAGAACGTTGTGAGTTTTGTTATCTGCTCTGCGAACACATTTTGAAGAGTTTATACTTATTTCTACCACGCACGTCTAAGCAGCAGCAAGCAACAGCAAGACAAAGTTAAGATACTCTGTCAAATATGATGACTACTTTGATCACATACTCTGACCCCCCCCCAGTACAGCATAGTTTGTCCAATGAGCAGCATGAACTTGATAATCAGTAGAAAATTTTATATCTTATTTCTGATATGCCGCAATTGGTTTGAAAATATCCTTCGACCCAGCTTTTAAAACATTTGAAAGTACTTACCTATGGACATGGGTTTCTTTTCAATCACCTTGAGGTTGTTTGCATGCCTGATGCATGCATGCATGATCGATGGGCTGATGAGTTGGCAGGGTTCTGTTAAATAGTCATAGATAGACTACAATAACTTGCTGTTAACGAGCGCACTGTTTCCTTTATTCTCCCTCAGAATGATCGCCCAATCTGTTTCTCGCTGTCTTGCATTGAAATAAAATCCCATTTTAAAAGCAACAGTGTCAACAACTCAAGTCAAAGTTTTTTCACAATGAAATGAAAAGCAAATTGAATTTGCTAACGCTAATTTGGACCGAGTACTTAGCAAAAACGAATAGCGTCTATATTGCAGCATAATTTCAAACCATGCATTTTTCCCACACCAGACAGCTTCCTTGAGGAGCTGCATTCTACCAAAATCCAGGTTGGAGTCATCCGCACAGGTACCACCTGTCATCCTGGCCACTCCACCGCTCCGCTCCAAGCTATGAGGCGCGCGTGCTTAACAAAAAGCGACACGTCTCTACCTCCGCCCGGGGACTAATAAGCGTCGTGCCCCGAATTTAATGTGCAATTAGACCGGCTGTGTTAATGTGTCGCCTTGTCGTCGCCTACCATCTGACATTCCGCCAGGAGAACGTCGTCGCCGCGTCGTTCCCGACAGTGCCAGACAGTGCGTAATTCCGTCATCTGCTGCGCACAATACCCGCGCGCCGGCGCGTGCCAAAAATATGAGCGCGTCGACTTCGACGCTACAGAGGCGACAGTGGCGCGTGTGGGACGGGGCGCTCTGGGCGGCGCCGTCGTCGGCGTCGTAAAAATACCGCGGCGCGTCAGAGACGACTGCCGCACTCTGCGCGCAGAAGAATGCACGTAATGACGATCGACGGCAAAAACAATGCGACGGCTATTTGCGGCGGCGTGCGGGTTGCGGCCTCTCTGCACGTGCACTCTCGACAATAGCGCCGAGAGCGAGCCGGCGCCGCGTCGGAAGAGACGGCGGTATGGTTGTACCCAGCGCGGCTGAGAGAGGCGGAGAGCCGCCTGGTAGCCGATGCCGGCAGCGTTCAAGTCAGCGAAGCATTCTACTTTAAGAGATGATCATTATAAGTATGAAACGAAAATGTTATCAACCTTAACATAAAAATGATCCGCGAAATCTCAATACAGGGCTGTGGAGTCGGAGTCGAAGTTGGTCGGAGTCGGCAGTTTTGGTCTGGGTCGGAGTCCATGTAATCTTAGCCGAATCCGACTCCGGTCCGTTCAACTTTGTCACGAGTGGTCATGAGTTGCAGTCATGACACAGCCTGACATGAATGGTGCACGAATGAAGACGATGCAGAGGAGCTTAATTATCTCTCCACTAAATTTCTCACAGCTCCGACGCGTCCCAGCAGGGTCAGCACTGCAAAATATATCAAATTGAATCAATGCCTGGGCTCTCCATCTTTGCTGTCATTCTGGTCAATAAGTTCCCAATGAAAAAACATAAATTGGTGCAACAAGGACATTGGCAAACAATTGACTCTTTAACTTTGGCTTATTTTTGTGTTGGGGCAATATTACCCCATGACTGTTAAAAGGGGTCATTATTCCGTGAAGGCTGGGAACCACTATTGCAAATAGATAGAATAGAATGAGACAACAAATTCACCTTTTGTCCCTTTTGTGGAAGTCCAGTCAAATATAAGCTTCAATATATTTGGCTACAGCCAGAACCATATCCGGAGTCGAGATCAGAGTCGCAGTCGGAATCGATCTCTTCAGGCCCAGAGTCGGAGTCGGAGTCGCCTCCGATGAAATGGTACCGACTCCACAGAACTGCCTACACAAATGTGCGCAAACCGACCAAACAATCATGTACCTATATGTGCTATCATTCTACAAAAAGCCAGAAGTTTGATTGTTCCACTCAAAAGATTAAGGGCATCAAGGGGGAAAGGCGTGGTCCCGTGGGCGATCAGCTAATGTTCAGAGGCGTGATACCTGCAGCCACTGCAGTACCATGCAGCTGCCCCCAGCTGCAACAGCAAGCGAAGCCTTTTGCTCGGGCCTGGTGCGACCTGAGTCTTTACCCGGTGGTGAAGCGTAGTACCACAGTCAATGTCCTGGTGTTGCAGTTTGGTCCCTGTGACCATATCGAGTCGAAGCTCACGTAAAGATGAAACTGAATCACCTAATTCTGTCTCACCCAGCTGAGTCAGGTAGTGTGCCCCTCATCCACAGTCAACCTGAGTCAGGGAGTGTACCCCTTATCCACAGTCACCCTGAGTCAGTGAGTCATCCACAGAATCATCCTGAGTCAGGGAGTCATCAACAGAATTATCCTAAATCAGGGAGTGTACCCCTCATATAAGTCACCCTGGAACCACCAACAGTCTTCTTATAATGGCACGTGATCGATTATATATCCAGCTTGCAGAACATGTTTCATCCAGTCGATGTAGCAGCGCCCTGTGCAGCTGCTGTAGCAGGGTCCTGTGCAGTCGCTGTAGCAGTGTCGTGTGCAGCTGCTGTAGCAGTGTCGCGTGCAGCCGCTGTAGCAGTGCCGTTTGCAGCCGCTGTAGCAGTGTCGTGTGTAGTCGCTGTAGCAGTGTCGTGTGTAGTCGCTGTAGCAGTGTCGTGTGTAGTCGCTGTAGCAGTGTCGTGTGTAGTCGCTGTAGCAGTCTCGTGTGAAGATGCTGTAGCAGCGCCATGGTGACTAAAGAGCATTGTGACAGTCAGCAGCTAAAGCACTGCCAGTCTGCTGATGCAACTACACTTCGCTATCATGAGCCTTGACTTGGCTGACTGATCGATTCCCGTACTCGGTAGAGGAAAATATTTGGTGTGGTTGACTTGCCAGCTTTTTGGTAGGTAGCTAAAAGCAGCAAGCCGACTGGTCAGTAACTGTGGTCGGCTGCTGAAAGTCTGTGTTTCAGCCGACTGCTGAAACGCACCGTTTCATAAAACGCTATAGAACTGAACAATGCAGCAGCAGTCGATGGAGTCAGTTCCAGCAGTTTTGTGCTTGAGACTACCAAAACGGCGACACTATGAAGAAGTAGACATCAGGTCCATAAGGACTTGACAAAATCAGGGACCATTGTAGCAATATCTAGCCTGCAATAAACAATATAGTGAGGAAGACTGCAACACTGCAGCGACCAAGACTACAAACATGTTCACTACAAGAAACGTCGCGGTGAAGGTGGCTCATGGACGACGTGCCTGCTATTTGGGATGAGCCAACAGGCTCTCAGCCTAGCAGTCATTCAGCATCGCGACGTGCCCAGCCGCCGCAGCGGTCTGTCGTGTAATACAGCGCTCTTGATATCGCCGTTCCTCCGTCCTCCACCACTCCGCCCCGCCGGTCCCTGAGTGCCGGCATCGCTGCTGGCGACATGTTTTGCCGCCGGCTCGGCCCACGCCCAAGCGGCCATTCCTTCAAAGGCGCCGGGCAAACACCCCGGCTCAAACGGGCGGCCGGTCATAACAAATCAATAAAGTGTCTTGGCGGCCGCGCCGTCCGGCGGAGCCCTGGCCATCCGGCATCCCCCAACGCGGGCAGAGCGCCGGAGAAACGGGAGAGAGCGGCCGGAGCGATGCCCTGCCCGGCTCAATATGTCGTCAAGGTAGTTTTGACAGCAGCGTAACACACAAAGGGGCCCGTATTTTCGCGATGCTTTGGCGCGCTGCCAGAGCGGTGGTTGTAGCGGAACGCTGGTGCCAGAATGGTGGAACAGAACGAGGGCAAGCAGGCGTATCGAAACTCCACATTTCCAGGAGATGTCGGCTATTTATGTCAGTAGCCGCAGCAAAAATGCCACTTTCCTTCCCAGTGATTCAGAGCTTGATAATTGTAGCATCAGTTCTGAGAAACCATCGCTGGCTTGAGTTTCGGATATAAGGATGTCATACAATTTTGTTAGCACCATTTCCGTTTTTCAGTTCCTAGTCTGAGACTACGATAGGCATCTCTCTCCTTTCTTTCCATCTGCTACACTCATTCTGCTTGCAAAATGCATATTACCCATCGAAACATTAAGGACTCTGTTGATATCACAATGCAAATTCTGAAAAAATACCTTCAAAATATTAAGTCAAACAGAATTACGTAGGAGTATTCGAAACAAATTATTCGACGTTCATACTGTGAAACAGAGATGCGCTTTGAAAAAAACTTAGATTTGTTTAAGAAAATTCGTGTGAATTCGGGAGGGGCTTTGCGAGAAAATGTCTTCCCCTGGATTTGCCACTGAGCATTGGCATGTGAGCCCTCTGGCTAGAATGAAAGCCATGTTCGGTGCCTCCAATAGCAGCATGGAAGCCTTCAGGACTGACCTAGGGTCTCCGATAGCATTAAAGTGTTCAGACATAGGGTCTGCCGTGCGACTCTGATAGGTCATGCTTGAAAATTTTGCTCCCCCGGCCGTGATGGCGCCCAACCAGGCCCAAATACCGCCCTATCGAAGCCCAGATAGCATTCCCTCCAGGTCCCAATGGTGGGTCCTGAACAAAATGTGTCCTGCCATCTAAGTGGAAATCCTGGATCCAAGTCCGACATTTCTATGGTAAAAATAAACAAGCATTGCAACGTGTTCATGCATTGGGATCCATTTAGGTAATAAAACAAGATTTAAGAAGATTAAAGCAAATATATTAAGCAGGTAATGAACGCATTTCTCCATCTAGATGAGTTGCACTCATGTGCGTTACAATGCTGCAATGCAGATTTTTCATATAAAGAGGCAATGTTGAAGGGCAATTGAAAATGTGACCCTAGGTCCCATCAAACTTTACTAGCAGCCGTCAGATCACTTTTGGAGTTGAAACATCAGAGCATAGCAGTTTCTCTGCGCTGCTTCCCGAGACGAACGGACAGCACGAACGCATCCGTGCGTGGTTATACGCATCCCCGTCGCTCTCAACCCCCGCCCCCCCTCCCCATCCCTGTTCTGGACCGTTGCGGCGCAGCACACTGGCTGATTGGAAATTCTGTCCATCGCTCGCTGGACATCCACCAATCAGTCCAAATCCAATAATATTCGCCTGTCAGTTCCGGCCGCGATAAGGCCCCAATCACCCCGGCGACCAAGCGTGCGTAGTGCGGGGATGTAACCCTTCCTGGTCGCGCCGACGACTAGAGGGGGGGGCAGCTGCCCTCTGCATGCGCCGCAAGGAACGACGCGTCTCGTCATTTGCTCACCTCATCTGCGGCTCCGCCAGACGGCACAAAGGGGGCAATCTGCGTGAGTTTCGAGTACTGATACCAAAGTGCCGAGTGTGCTGAGAGGTAACGCTGGGCACGTATGCTTTTTCAGCGTCCACGCACAGGCAGGGGTTTCCCTTGAAAACAATAAAGCTGAAATGAGACAATTTTCTATTCTGGGACATCACTTCTCACGAGCCCCTTTAAGATTTGAAACAGCGCGTCTTCCCCATTGGGAAACGAAGCGACACTGCCCAGTGCACTTGGCCTCCCAGCCGGCGGACATTTGGTCGGACAGTGGGGTCGGGACTGGACATAGCGCCAGACATTGTAACGGAACTGCACCGCTCAAAACGACGGCCTGAGGTCAGGCTATGGCTCTCGGGGTGGTCTCTCACAGGTGGATTCGGGTTTTTTCCCGCCAATGACGGTGATTTTTGGAGGAGGGGATAGTCCCGTCTGTCGATTGTTTTCGTGGGACTTTGCCATTCTCTGGTTATATTCTCCGTTCAGGGAAACCCCATATTGTGCTGGAAGTAAGATTGAAAATCAGAGCTGAATTCAGTGCTCTAGGTCGACATTTCACGGTCTTCAAACAGCATTCGCACTCTCAACAGCATAGCAGAGAGCCACACAGCACTAAGCAGAGTGGCGAAATGAGTTTTATAATCAATAGACGAGAATGCAGGAAACAGAGCAAAATCTAAGCTGACACCCCTTTTCCCTGAACGCAGATTTCCAGTTTGTGCCTCACCCCAACCTCCCCCCACCCCCTTCCCACCCGTTATCAAAACGGCAACAGCTCCGGATAACACCAGAACCAATGGGTGCGGTTTTAATGAATCTGGCGTCGCGTCGCGTGCTCCCCTCGCCCGCGCGTGTCTCCAGCGGCGACGATTAGCCGCGGCAAATATGACGCACGAGCCGCATATCTGGCGCGCCGCGATCCACCTGTATCAGGCCGCTGCACCGGGGAGGGAGGCAGCAGCCGTGAACAAACAGCCAGACCTCTGGACCCTGCTTTCCGCGCCTGCCCGGTGTCATATTGTCGTTAGCCTGTGCGGCGCCCCCCCTCTGCCGGTAACCCCCTGCAGTCCGGGTTAAAGGGGTAATAGCCTGATGAGATGAGACCAGGGAGGGCAGGATGCGCATAGCCAGGGGGAAGCTAGAGAGGGGACGGAGAGAGAGAGAGAGAGAGAGAGAGAGAGACAGAGAGAGAGACAGAGAGAGCAAGAGAGAGAGAGAGAGAGAGAGACAGAGAGAGAGCAAGAGAGAGAGAAAGAGAGAGAAAGAGAGAGAGAGACAGAGAGAGAGAGCAAGAGAGAGAGAAAGAGAGAGAGAGAGACGAGAGAGAGACGAGAGAGAGACAGAGAGAGCAAGAGAGAGGAGAGAGAGAGACAGAGAGAGACGAGAGAGAGCAAGAGAGAGAGAAAGAGAGAGAGGAGAGAGAGCAAGAGAGAGAGAGAGAGGGAGAGAGAGAGAGGGAGAGAGAGAGGGGAGAGAGAGGGGAAAGAGAGATAGAGAACAAGGTGTTAACAGATGTAGCAAGGGAGCTGCCCTAAGAAACTTCAAACAATTCCACTCATGATTTAGATCTAGAGGCGGATCTGCTGTGTAATGAGGACGCACGCTCGCTACAGAATCGAATACGAGAGTCTCATTGTGAATTCAAGCCCCCTTCCTCCACCGACCTAGCATGTGACTTCTCCGAGCAGTACCTATTTGGCAGCAGTGCCCACACGCTCGGATCTTGCAAACATAAAGTAATACTGCCAGGATTCCGTCCCCTGTCTGAAACATCGGATCCCGTATCGCACACAGTGGTGTGCACTCGATAATTTAATCGCGATTTCGGTAAGGATAATTTAAGAACTTTTTCGAGAACTTTTCGAAAACGACGATTTCCATGACGATACCTCGACAGTACAATGTATTACTTCGACAAAGCGATAATCATAACACTATTGGGGAATTGAACCGCGAGAAGACGTACAATTCTAATTATGCTACACTTGAGCTTCTAGATAACCCTTTTTTCACTTGACGCCCCCTGCAATGTCATTTCTCACCAGTGGCAGATCCAGGACAACATTTGGGGAGGGAGCTGGAGCCCCCTAGCCCCTCTTGTATCCGCCTTTGCTTCCCCACCCTCCAGGATGCGCGTATCGAAGCACTCACGATAGGATGTGGCGTCCACTTGATAGGTTTTTTTCGTCCAAAAGTAGCGCCCCCATGGTCCGAATGGCTCCCCTCCGATCGGCAATCATGGATCACCCTGTGATTACTCAGTAATTTAAGCAAAAACAAATTTGCCAATCATTAACCATTTTAAAAGTGTTACGTGGTATTTACAATGTATAGAGAACAATTTTATGAATTCTATTATCTTTATTTGAACAGTTAGGTGCCAACGGAGCACAGGCGGATCCAGGATTTACGGTCGGGAGAGGGGGTTCAAAGGGGTCGCCATCCGGACCAGAAGGGAGTCAAAACCTATCAGGCGGGCGCCAAATCCTATCACAAGGGCGCCGATGCTCGCATTCTTAGGGGTTAGGAAGTGACGTTTTAGTGAGGTATTATAATTTCCAAGAGGCACCGTGACCATTTCAGGAGTTGCCAGAGTGTCGATCAAGGGGGAAAGTGCTCCCACCTTCCCCTTAACTCCGCCTATGACTGAGTAAACATATCCATCTGACTTGAGGAAGAGGCTCTTGTTCGTAGCCTTCGACATATGTCTATATGAGCTCGAATTTATCTCCCTGGTTACCATAATTTGGCATTGCGGCGTCTGGGGATGAGCTCAGCTGGAAAAACAAGTTTTTTATCCCGGGCCACACTATGACAAGGCACAACGTCACCTCACTTCAAATTTTGAGCTCTACCATAGCTACATTTCTCAGCCGAGTGATTTGAAACTTTCTATACTAGATGACCCCTCTGGGGTCTACAAAATTATTATCCTGGATTTCTAGATTTTGTGACCTGCAGTCAGTTTGCGAGGTAACCTCTCCTATAGAAAGAAAAAGCATGGGGAAGAGCTGTATTAAGATATAAAAGTCACAAAACAAATTATTGAAAATACTCTGATTTCTCAGAGAAGTATTATTGACCACCCTTTCACGGATTCCAGGGGCGATATTTGCCCTTTACTTATCTGAGGTCATCACAGGTCAGCAGGGTCAAAAACAGCATTTTGATGATAGGGCTTAAGGGTGCACGCCGGGGCTATAGCTCATTTTGATGATAAAATTTGACCTAATCACACAAGATCGCTGAACTAAACGGCATCATATATGTCTCGTCACTGGCTCTTATTTGATAGACGGCAATATCACTTTATGACCTTCCGTGACCTCAGGTCATGTTAGGTCAATAAGTGCCCCCTAGAGCTCAAACCAAAGGCGGGAGGTCATTATGTTCCAGATAGCGGAGAAAGCCCCGGCATTTTCCTATCAAATTTACTTTACCAGACTTCAATGTCTCTAATGGCATAAGAGCTATGTCCAGGTTTTTTAGGCATTTCATATTTTAGTGGCAATAGCCTATCGTGACCCAACTTGACTTCTGGAGGTGAAACTATTGACCTGGGCGTTAAACTATGTTAAGAAAATACATACTGATTTCACACAAACTTTCCAACGCACTTAGCAGATTTGTGCTAGCCCCCATATTTCCGGAGTTAGAGGGGGAGCCATCGATGGCCCCAGTGGGGCGAAGGTGGCACCCTACCCCGTTGGGGCACGGGTTAAGGTTTGTACCCTCAGTAATAATTTGAAAGGCGTCTGATATTCGCACAGCAGGCATTTTCAAGGTGAGTTAGACACAATTCGCTATGAAAGGAAGACTTAATAAAAAGCGATACAAAGTTATCATTATCGGTCAGACAAAAATAGCGACTTCGATAATTTATAATCCAGGGCGGACGCAGACCGAGTTTTGGGGGCCAACCCATGTGTGCCTGGGGGGTGGGAGCGATTTTTGCGAACTACTAGCCGGTGATCGCTCTGGGGGGGAATATTTTTTGTTACAGACCAGTGTACCTTTTTAAAATTCGGCGTTTGGGGGGTGTTTGTCGTTTGGGGCCTGGCGGAACTGTCCGCCAATGTTATAATCGACTATCGAAAAATGGAAAAACATGACAGTCGATGATGACTTCGGTAATCGTTAATCGATGAGAGTTGCCCAAGTGCCCGCTACTGGTCCAAGATTCACACAATTTTTTTTGGGGGGGGATTTGTTAAGTGGGCGAGTTGATGTCCCTACACAAAGTCATGTTGTGAAATTTTAGACGCACCAGCAGCTAATGACAGTTCCAAACCACACCACTTTTAAAGAAAATCGGTTATCAAAGTATCAGCTGAAACCCTTGTTGAGACTTCGCATGTTTTGGGAGGTGTATGCGTTAGTGGCGGCGGAGGGAGGGATTTAAGTAGGAAACCACGGACTTTTCAACCCATTTCTTTCTAGTCAATGTCATAGGCTTAGTGTTAAAATCTATCAGAGGGGCAAGGTATGTACCCCGGAGCCCCCTAGAACCACCGCCACAGGTACGTTAGTCCAGCTTTAAGGAAGGAAGTGTGTACAGTGGGTATGTAAGGTATGCGGCTAACATCGTTGACAGTTTTGCCAAGCAAGCATGCTTGCGTGAAATCCCTCGCATATGTATTGTTATTCGGACAGAATGCGAAGCAAACGTCGTGATATTATAGGCACTAAGTAGGACATAATAAAAATGAAATACAATCAAAATTGGTGCATTTATGAAACAAGCATTAGCATGGGCGCCGAAAGCGGGGGGACGGGGGACGCGTCCCCCTGTTGGCAACCAGGGGGGACGTCCCCCAAAATTTTTGGGTCAATGGTCATTAATGCTGTCAGTTACCGAATATGCTCAAATTCGCCTCCCAGTCAGCACCAGCCCGGGTCTGTCCCCCTGCGAAAATTCCGTGGCGGCCCTGAGCATTAGGACTGACCTGGCTGAAGACTTGCTGATGTCTTGTAGGTTTTTTTGGTTTGCTGGGTGTGCGGTCCACTGAGTCTGAGTGGCATCCCAATCTGTGAACCCATAGCAAACCAGTCACATATCCTGGGGAAATGCACAGCAAATCAAACACATTAAAACATTTTACATGCTGTAAATAAATACAAGCACATTAAAACGAGCAATAGGCCCTAAAAACTTACCAGTTTGCAAGCAGTAGACACAAACCACCCGTTCAGAGCACCCGCACAAACGACACTGTCGATTTTCTCACCACGAATCATCCGTTCAAGTCATAACGCGCGCGCAAGGGTCACGCCGAGTCGCAGAGGTCGGCGAATCGCCTCGGCAACTGCCCCGAGGCGATGTGTGCCGCCGGCTCGAGCGTGGTGGGGAAGGGGATGGGGTGGAGTGAGCTGAGTTGCCTGGAGCACGTGGCCGCCAGCAGCAGGAGCCTGAAGCCGGGTCGACGTCTCAGCAATTATCAATGTTGAAATGCAACTTATCCCGCCGCAGTGCTGCTCTTGTTTAAGCTTGTTTCGTTGGACAGGCCACAACATGCTCTGCTAAAGCGGAGCACAAGCATCGTGTGTGGGTCTCTAGAAGTCTTCTCCCAGCCCGCTTTGGATATTTTCAATTTGTAGATTTCCTATACACGCCTTATAACTTCTTTCGAACGCATTCGTCTCGTCAATGACAATATCCAGATGATTATTAACCCCTGACTACAATCAAATGGCTAATGGAATATATAAAGCTTGAACTAATTTTGAAGTACTTAAATGGAGAGTGTCCTTGAAAACATGGCAGCAGGTAGTGTAGGTACATATTGTACCTACACTAAGCTCATAGACTGATCCAGGATCTCCGATCGGATGAGGGGGGGGCACATGGTTGCGGGGCGACACATTTGGCAGGAAACGTATCAGGTGGGCGCCAAATCCTGTCCGGGGGAGGGAGGGGCGCCGATACTCGCATCCTGGGGGATGGGTGGGAAAGCAGCCTTTCAGAGGGGGCGCCATCGATCTTTCAGGGCGCGCTGTGACCATTTCAGGGAGCGCCGAGGGTCGGTAGGGGAGGGAAGTGCGTTTTTTGTCCCTCCTGGATACGCCTGTGCCTAAGCCTGGGCATACATAATTTTGAGGGCAGTGTGGTAATATTATGATGAGGACTACGATTTTACACGTTGGTATAGAACTTGTATGGTAGAACTTACACCTGAAGTTTATAACTTAGCAAACCCGAACTAGGCATGATTTGGCAATTAACGTTGTTTTGAGCGCTGTGACGGGTTCCCGGCAGAATGAATGGAATCTGAACAGGTGCCGATGAGATTGAGCAAACCAAGAAGCCCCCTATTTGATAATTAGTTTGTCCCAGAACTCAGCGTTTGTGGAGCAACAGCGTGTATTGAGAGGGGATTTCCACCTCATCGGCTCCAGTGGGGCGACGCTCCAACGACGAGCCGCCGCCGTAAGCCGACCTTGCGGTAGTACCATCATGAACCGCTGCTGCTCCGCTAAAGGTGAGTTCTCAACAAAATCAAATATGAAACCAGTTTTTCTCTAGGCTATATTCGACTCATAGTTTAGATCAGATTCCATAAAGGTGGTTTATTCCGTTCAGTCTCAACTTGATGCAAACAGTGCAGCGCCACAGTATCGCAATCTCAACTCACTGTCTTGATGTAAACGGTGCAGCGCCACAGTAGCTCGATCTCAACTCACTGCCTTGATGTAAAGGTGCAGCGCCACAGTATCGCAATCTCAACTCACTGTCTTGATGCAAACGGTGCAGCGCCACAGTATCTCAATCTCAACTCACTGTCTTGATGCAAACGGTGCAGCGTCACAGTACCAGCTCACTAGCAACTTTTGGTAAGTATGCAAGGTCAGTGCCGATTCAAACAAATCGAGTCTTAAACTGTTAGATATCTGCTGTGTTGTTTCAAAAGAAACGGGCGCATCCCCCATCCCATCATCGATGTCGATATATGCACTTATATTGTTCTAGAACAAATTGTAGCCCATTTTATGCCAGTTAGCATTTTCCAAACAAACTCTGTGACTAAATGTAAGAATCTCGGCGGAAGACGCTGCCGCTATCGCTGGGAACGACGTGGAGCCGCCCAGCCGGGCCTTTCTGACGGGCGGCCGGCCCGTGGCCTGCTGTTTCCCGCACTCCGGCAATAGAGCGCTATTACAGCAAGCCAAGCAATATCGCGCCGGCAGGGGCGTCATATTGTTGGCCAAGTGTTTGCTCTGGGCTTGAGGCCCACATTGGCTCACATTTGGACGGCGATCCCTACATGGGGATATTAGTCTGGTGTGTGCGAGATGGCCGGTGGGGAAACGCCATAGAACGGGCTTGCTAGCACGCGTGCCGCGCTGGGTTCGGCAGTTTAGTGAGATCCCGGCAGACGAGAGCCTATCGATGTTTGTTTAGCAAGTTAAGAGCTTATTTGTATTATTTCTTCAGTTAGAATGCTATTATTTTGGTTAATTTACCGCTTATACTCCGTAAGGCTACTTTTACACCAAACATGTATAAATTAACATATAACCTAGCAGTAAATGGATGCCCAGGCGTAGGAGCCACACAAACGGAGAGCCAAACAGTTACCTGGAAAATAGCAAATTTTTGTTCCAGGTTTACCTGTATTTCCCCACACTGAAAGTTATCTAAATTCAGCCAATAGGTTTTAGCAAGTGTTTAAAGGCAATATAAAGCCCTCTTGGGGTTTGAACAGAATTGCCACGTGCGCAGAGCATACTGTAAGCCCCCGGTGGCACATTAAGTCTGTTTCCAAACTCACAGTTCACGGGAGCCGAAACAGCAGGGTTTCACTAGTGTACTTGTTTCTGAGCGGACTGCTCTGATTTTTCAACTCTCCTACCCCGAGCGGTCTACGGCACGCAGCTGTTCGTGATCAACGGGCTGACGAGGGGCCGATGGGGACGGAGTCTGCTGTCAACGCATCCTATCCTCTGTAAACGGATAATTTTAATGCGAATAAAATTGTCGAACGGGAGTCTTTTTGGTAGGACACTTCAGTTACAACTGGCTGCCTGAGTTCGATCTCACCACAAAGGTGCCACATTTTTTCAAACCACAAATGGGAAAAAATGGGTTCAAATTCTATTGGAAGTGTGCCGCATTCTCTTTTTACTTGAAACGGAAGGGACTCTTCTGCTCCGTTTTCTATTTCAATTTTAATATTTCATGCATTCCCAGCAATTATACTCTGACAATGGGCATTGTTTGTGCATCGTTGATGTCTAAAAGAGTGCATGCTTCCAGTGAAGCTCACGTTCAAACATTTAATTTTTCCCTAATCAGTTGAATAAGTAAAATTCTGAAACGTTAGTCTTACCGTAACACATACCTGTGTGTTCTATTCAAATACGCACCTGTTTGTACGTAAACTCCTATTCCTACGCCAGCATTTCTCTTTGTTCCATCGCGTATGAGGACGTGCATGCATCACCGTCGAGTGATTTGGGAACGAAGTGATGTTGGGGAAGGGCATAGAGGAAACGAAATTCAGTATGCGCCAGCGCATCCTGTTTTGAATGGGGCCGCTAGTGTCGCGTTATCTATCCAACCCAGAACAACATACACGGTCCGGTGCACTTTCATATCATCCATATTGTCATAAACTTCGTCCCAAACAGAGTCGTTAAATATGTTTGTACACCTGGGCTACGGTAGTACCGGCCGGCTTAATGCTGCCATTAGATAGCTAATCGCGCGACTTGTGAAAAATGACGGCGGGCGCGGAGGATGGGGTACGGCAGGCCGGTGAGGGGTGTCACTTACGGCTCCGGCAGTACCGTGTTGTCAGTATGCTGTCAGGTTTAATGGGTGGTAAATGTGACGGAACGTTTTATGTTAGCACATTGCATTGGCCTCACAGCGACGAAGGAAGTTATGCATTTTCACATTGTCTTTAAAGGGAATGTGGCACCTTGGTCAGATCCAGGAATTTAGTGCAGTCAGGGGTATTTTTAGCCTAAAATCATAAAAAGGTCAATGATTTCTCTGAAAAATGTACAATCACCTCAATATTTTTATTTTTTAAATGCTTCTCTAGGGTGAAAAGTAAACATCTGCCTGTGGATGACGTAATGATCTGGCAACTACTGCCATATTCAATACGCTTCAAGGGCTTCGATTACTCGCCGCGACGTCAGCGCTGTCGTCACACTAACAGCTGACAACTGTGGCCGCCTGCCTGGGGTATATGTGGGGTACATTTCAGGTAGGTTTTTAGCTTTTCTCCACGGAAATTTTTAGTTTCAAGACAAATTATATATTGAGCACCGGGTTTTCCGGCATGCTTTACAACTTGTCAACAGAACTACAGCGCTCAATTACAAAAGAGCTGACTTCGAAAACATGAGACGGAGCCTACAGCTCATGCCATGGGACGCATTGTTAGATGGTGGGGTAAATGAAGCCGTGGGTGTGTTTTATGATGTTTTGAACGCAGCTATCCGCGATCACATCCCCACTGTCACGCTGCGCCGTCGATGTCCACCCTGGTTCGACGCTGGTGTAAGACGCGCACTTAAGGAAAAGGAAACCGCTTTTAAACGAGTAAAGCGTAACAGGACAGCAGACACGATTAGAAACTTTGAGGAAAAACGTCAAAATTTCAAATCAATTTCAGAAGACCGACACTACAAACACCTTCAGGGACTGATTGGGAACTTCAAAACGAATCCGAAAAGGTTTTGGACTTTCTTAAAGAGCATCAAGGGAGCAAAGGGGCAAATTCCCACTCTTTCGGACGGAAACCGCCGGATCAATTCAGACAAGGAAAAAGCTGATCTTTTGAATCAAATATTTGCCAGCAAGTTTACTTCTCCGGAAGTGATTCACTACCCAGAACCTCCCGATTATAATCTTCCAAATTTGACGGGCTTTGAAATCTCTGAAGCCCAGGTCCGGGATATTTTGGAGAATCTGCAGGTGCACAAGGCCTGCGGTCCGGACAACATTAGCGCTCGGGTCATAAAAGAGTGCCGAGATGAGCTCGCATGTCCTCTAACAATTCTTTTCCGGAAGTCCGTGAATGCGGGGCTCTTCCCGAGCAGGTGGGCGGAAGCCAACATTGTCCCAGTATTTAAGAAAGGTTCACGAAATTCTCCCGAAAATTATCGCAGTGTTTCACTCCTTCCGCTGTTCGGCAAAGTCATGGAAAGATGCGTATTCCAAACCCTTCTTGCGCATGTGCAGCCTGTTCTCACAGAGAAACAGCACGGTTTTGTCCCTCGCCGATCCTGCGAAACGAATTTGGCAACCTTCTAAAAACGGCGTGGGACTCAATATCTTCAGGCCATCAATTAGACATTTTGTATCTTGTTACTCTTCCGCTTTCCAGAGCGTCAACCATAAATTGCTCCTCCACAAAATCCAGAATTCGTACAGCATTTCAGGACAAGCGCTTCGTTGGCTCTCATCTTATCTTTGCGATCGAAAACAATGTGTGATCATTAACGGGAAATGTTCAAATTGGACTGAAGTGCGCTCTGGAACTCCGGAAGGCAGTTTGTTATCACCTCTACTGTTCGTGCTCTTCCTAAATGATCTTCCCGACACCATCCAAACCCAAATTTTGATGTTCGCTGACGATGTGAAGCTTTTCAACAAAATTACCTGCACAAGAGATGCAGAATTTCTCCAGGAAGACCTGGATCACCTCATTCAGTGGTCAGAAACCTGGAAATTAAAGCTAAATCCCACCAAATGTCAATCATTTAGGATCACCCTGAACAAAAAACAATTCTGGCTAGGTACAAAATTCGTAACAACGACCTGGAACATGTTCAAGAAATTCGAGACCTAGGCGTTTGGCTAGACACAAAATTGACGTTTCAGGCTCATATCAACCATACCGTCAGCAAAGCGAATAGGATGCTAGGTTTGCTCATGCGCTCACTCCAGACTAGCCGAACGGCGGGACGACTGAAACCTGCTCCTATTCTTGCAGCCTTCTTTGGCAACGTTCGCTCCATCTTAGAATACGGTAGCGTAATCTGGGGTGGAGCCGCAAAACGCACTTAGATCGACTGGAAAAATTCAACACAAATTTCTGATGTGGTTGGCTGCCCACACTCACGTGCCTCAACAAAATTTATCACTCTCCTACAATGATCTACTTGGTAGTTTCAAAATTACTTCACTTTCAAAAAGGCGACTAAAAAGCGACATTCTGTTCGTCTACAAAATTATCATCCACAGAACGGACTCCGCCTTCCTGCTTGGGCACCTACCGTTGCATGTGCCTCAGCGTCGGACCAGGGAGGGACAAAAACCAGCCGCTACACATTCCTTTTGGGAGAGTAGAAACCGTGAGATGTGGATTGTTCATCCGTGCAGTTCGCGCTTTTAATCATCATGTCAGCACGTATCCTACCATCGACCCTTTTGTCTCTAGTTTCTCATCGTTTAAATCCTCCGTCATTAAATATCTTAGGGATCATCCGTTTTAGTGAACCCATGGTTTTAGGATTTCACTGTTTTATAGCATCATGTTTTTCTTTTAATATTTACATGTTTATTTGAATTTAATGTTTCTGCGGTTGTAACTGTGTATGTGACTATCAGTTCATCATCTCTTGTAAATATTCACGTATTGTTTTATCTATTGACTTGAGCTGTAAGTGGGATAATCCTGTTGCTCATATATACTGAATAAATACAAAAAATACAAATACAACTTGGCTATCTCAGTTAAAATCACGTCATAACGGTGCCACATTCCCTTTAGAGGAGCAACTAATCCCTAGTCAGCAACAAATAAGACATGCCCCAACGGTCGATGACAGCAACGATCAGACAGCTTAACTCTTAACGGTCCGAATCACAAAAAAGTTCAGCATATTTGGCCGCGGATTCCGTGAGAGATAATTCACTCTAAATCCATTTTTATAGCGAACCGGCTCCGGGCAGTGTTTGCTCTGGGGCGGCGGGGCGGCGTTTGTTCTGGGTTGACAATTATTTGCTGTACTGTGCGGCGCATTAGCCGTTGAAGAAGCGGGCGCCCTCGTCAAATATTCGGCCGATGTCCTGAGTTCTGTGGCAAATCGTCGCAGGACCGTCTCGGCTGTGCGTTCAACGGATCACTACACGGCACGTCACGTTCTGTGCTGTCTGTCACGTTCTGAGTTTCTAACTGCAGGCACAGCGACACGCCTCTATGCTATATCTGGATGCTCTAAATCACCGGTTCACTTCGTTCCCCGCAAATGCAGCTCGACTATCGAAAGAATTGGTGGTATTTCCACTCGTTGCAAGTGCGCTCCGTGCAGAGTGTGTGCGGCTTATGCACCGGTACTGGAATTGAGCTCACGGCCATGCAAACCGTGCGAAAGATACAACGCAAATCCTGTTGTTTTCATTCAATTGGATTTTAATCCACAGGGTGGTTCCGCTACGTTGGTGCATAAGTCATGCAAAGGATTGTTGGCCAACGTTATGCGCATGAATTGAGGGGATTTTTGGCCAGTCGTTAAGCCATAGTCACTGGCGGATCCAAGGGGGGCCAAAGGGGTCATGGCTCCCTCTAAAACCTAAAATAGTAACTTCTGCCCCCCCCGCCAAAGAACCAAATATTGGCCGTTTATCTTTAAAACAATTATGTTTTCGCATTTTTTTCTCGATTTAGCCCCTCGAAACGTTCGTTTGGCCCCCTCCAAAAGCTGCTCCTGGATCCGCCAATGGTCATAGTCAAATTGGATTTACCAGATTCCGTCACGTTGGTGCTTTAACAGGTTTAAGCCAGTGCTATGTATGTAAATTGGAGATACTTACAGGTATTCATGGCGCTGAAAACATTGTCGTAAAGATAAAAAAATAACCCCAGGTCTGGGTCACTAGCAAGCTATACATGTCTGTGGACTTCCCGATACCTTTAGGCTTAGGGCTGAAATTTGTACTGTTCACCATTACAGCATCCATTCGAATCAAGTGAACCAAAGACTACAAAATAAAGTCTGCCAAATACTGAAAATGTATTTGCTACATGCCAAGCCATTCCAAAAACCCGTTTTGTATGGGACGATTGCAAAATGTGGTTTAACCTATGGTGTGAAATATGCATTAGCCAGCTCTCTTCTTGGCAGAGGATGTGTGTTTATTTCCGAGCCACGTTTTATTTCGGAGACAATGCGGTAAATGGTGACTTCGGAGACAAAAGTCTGAACTTTGTAAGCCAGCTGCAGCTTTCTCCCATGGCTTAGTGGTTATTTAAAGGGAACATGGCACCTTGGCGAAATTCCAGACTGCAGTGGATTAAAGGGCAGTGGCAGATCCAGGGGAGGGGCCAAACAAGGCATTTGTCCACCTCCCCCTAACGAAAAATATCGGGACAAAACCAAGTTTCCCCCAAAGCTGTTGGCTTCTTTTTCCCCTATCCTTTTTAGCTTATAAGCAGGACTTTGGAGCTTCAACTGAACTGGTTAACTTCAAACAGAACCAGCCAACTTCAATGTAAAACTGGACCTTGGTCCTCTTGATCTTTAAAATTGCTTTTGAGTGAAAGAACATTGGGTAGCCAAAGCAAACACCTTGTGGCTACATCTCTGACCCCGTGACGCTTTTTTTCATTTCCGACTTTGGTTGTCCCCAAACCTACCGGCTAGACCCGCCGCTTTTTAGGGGCAATCTTTATTAGAAATAATGGATATGGTTTTTTTAAATGGGTAATAAGCCAAATGAATCGTTATGATTATTTTCCCCTATCAGCGGTAAAAATGTTTTACCCAAGGTATGTTTTAGGGGAAATTAATTGAGATCAGAAGAACAATGGTTAATCACCAGCCATAGAGCGCCCAGTGCCAGTGTCCAAGACAGGTCCATAGGGTAGGATCGCGAAGCCGGCAACCATTGGCGCCCGTGTGTTAACACTAGATCCATCACTTCTCCGTAAGACTTTGAAATGCCCTAACCCGTAAAAGATCATAAACTATCGTTGGGAGGGCGCCCCTCGTAATGACCAAAAGGCGCTCTTTAAGTGGTAAATATGCTGCCTCCCTGATTAGTAAAATGCCAGTGGGATGGGTGGCTTAGTGGATGGCCTCAAAGGCTTCTAAGTCACCAGTCGTGGGTTCAAGTCTCAGTAGAATTTCTGAATAAGTCGATCTGATCCCCCAAATTCCTCTCAACAGGGCACTGGCGAATCCAGGGGGCAAACCGGGCAATTACCCTTTCCCAAACCCCCGACTTTTGCAGATTTGTTTTAAAAGCATTTTCAACATGTTTGGTCCAGTTGCCCCCCACCCTCCCCCCCACCGTCGTTTTGCATCCGATCTTGCAACAGAGTGAGAGTTGGCGACGCCGGATAACCTTGGCAGTTGGTGCGTCGTTACACCCCAACAATCATTATTAGAAAAATGCCAGCTCAGTCGCTGGTCTAGTCACGGAGAAAAGATCTGCTTGTGTTCATTCAATAATGCTATTCGGCGGAGGCACACAAATTGATTGTTTATACACATCTGCCCAGGAGTGGATCTAGGACTTCATTTCGGGGGAAGCTAGGGGGCTCGAACCTACCTCGCCATTGCATCAGAACAGCCTCCGGTTATGCAGTTACTAAAGACACTCTTGAATTGCGGGGGGGATGAACACCCCTTGGCCTCCTTGTATTCGCCACTGCCCCCGCCTTGTCTTCCCTGTCCTATGTAATCAGTTACATTTTACAAATAATGAGTGGGTGTCTGGGTTGCACCATCCTCTGCTGTTTTTTTATTTTGTTTTCATATTTTTACACGCCCTTGCACAAGGGTGCCCTTTCATAGACCTTTCATAGACTTTATAGGCCACCTGTGGGAGGATTCCGACCAGATCTGGCAGGAAATAGTCGTGGACCTCCATGGACACCACCATAAAGCTAAGACGGGGTCATGGTACTAGTATGGCATGTATGGACACGGACAGTCATAGCATTAGTAATAAATAAGGGGTTCATCTTTAATAATTGTTGGCAGGAAAACACAAAAGGAAGCCTATTCATGCGTCGCTGCTCTTCAGTATTCAGCAACACTTTACAGCAAAATGTTGCAACACAGCAAAGATTTCTCTTTTGCCGTCTCAGGGTGTATTTTACTCCATCTCAGGGTATATCTTATTATCCCAGTCGTAGGTAACTAAGCCACACATCTGCAAATATTATTTTGGCAAGAGACGCATGGTCGTTATGATAGCAGCGCATTCCTGTAACGACATTTGGGCGTCGTTTAGGAAGACGGACAGCGGCGCCTCGTGTAGCAGCACCTCGTCGCTACCGACGACGCCGCCAGCATACAATTGTTTCCATGGGCGAGGAGTGCGCGCAAGGGGAGGGGGCGCTATTTATACATTCCGGCGTGGCGGGGCGTGTCTGCGGACAGCAGCGGGCCACCTCGGCACTGACGTCATCTGTATTAACCCGTACCCGCCAGGTCACCGCCGTCAGGGGCAGAGAGGCTGCTCGCTGCCCCTGGGAAATCATGAGAGGGGGAGAGGGGCTCGTTGAAATAGACAGTGGGAGTTGGATGTTTTGATATGAAATGGATGTGTTATAACTGAGCCAACATATGCTCACAAACTAAGCTGACTAACAATCACGTGATGCTTATCAATTATCAATTATATCAGAAGGGTTTCTTTTTCTTCCCTTGGAAAACACAACTCATGCTGATTTTTGTGGCATCGTACTCTAGCCAATGCTCGTATGTTGACGCCTTAGACTAGTCTGTCTTCTAAATGCAAGCTGTGTTAAATTGTCTTTAGAAATAAGGTGAAATATGCTAAGTGCCTAGCACCATCAGACCAAAGAAGAAGCCAGCCCAAGGAAACTTGTTGAGGCCTTCACAGGTGTTAGCGACAGGTATCATACGGCCGTTATAGGTGGTGACGGGTCGCGAGCAGCAATTGGCGGTGGTAAACCACACCAATACATCGGAAGCAAACAACGAAATTCATTGGCTTTCACTATATTTAATGGAAACCATTGCACGTGGAACATATTTACATCAAGGTTTGTTTGAAAATGAATGTTTTATAGACCTATTGAACATTTCTCTCTCCCTTCAGACTCACAGTTGTGTGAGTTGTGCGCTGTTGCTGTTCAGTGGAAAATGCAAAATTTTGATCTGAAATGATGACAGGTTCGCTAAAGCAGACGCTTTATCAAAGGGGAGCGTCGCCTGCATTAGGTTTGTCATGCCTGCCAACGAAATGGAGTTCTGCATTTGATGGGTAGTTACTATAGTAAACTTTCAAGCTTATGATTCAAGAAAAGACAGAAAATTGTCGATGTTGTTGAAAGCTGTCCGCGACTCTTAGGTGGGGGTCATTTCGAATATTTTTAGCAAGCAAAATAAACTAAGCTGCCACAGATTGTCAGCCTTGTTGTTGACACTTACAGCCTAAACTTACTGTGCCAGAAAGGCCCAATATAGGTCCCTGGGGATTTTTATTTTTATTTTTAAACGCACTGAAAATAAGAGCTGTCCGTCAAAGCTTTGATACGAAAACACAACCATGTTTGTTTGTCTTCCGAATGAGACACAATGCCAAAGTCAAGGTAGAAAGGCTGCTGGGTAGGAAGCTATTCTTATTTCGTCAAGTAAAATGGTATTGACGACAACAGTACCTTCCTTTCATGGGCATATCAAGCAACATTGTAGAGTTGTGTGCAACGAACTTCACGCATTTATGCATGATAAATTTTAACCCCTCAACTTTCAAAGTAAAATTTTAGATATGGTATGGCAATGTCGCGAGGGTAACCCTATGATTTAAGGGGGAAAATTAAGCTACGGTATTTTGTATACAAATGAGCTCTTTCGTCGTCCCACGAAACATTCCAAACAAACAAACCAAAGGAGCATTTAATCTAAGCCATCAACACATTCAAGTTAGCAAACAAAGCTAGACTATGGTTCTCAGCGCGGCATATTCTGGCTTCCGATCAATTGGTCGCGTGCTGACCTTTCCCCGATGTTGGGATACGCCGCGGGCGGTGCCAACGGTGCCTGAGGCGAGGCCCGGGGCGACACTAGCGACACGCCGCGGACAACTCAAGAAACACGCCCGACCGGCCTCTGCGCAGTCCCCAATGACTTTAACACTGAGTTTTTAATAGAGGTTCAGACTTTTTGATGACATGGATAAGAAGAATGAGATGAAACCGGACATAATATTGAGGCAAGATAGTCATCTATTTATCATTATTTATCTGACAGCAATCATTTAGTCACGCCAATGGGATTAGAAGCCTCACACAAGCACAAATTGAGGTCGTGTCACAAACAGATACCCACCTAATTCGTGAAACATTTGTACATTTTTTTTGTAAGACAGGATAAGCTGGTAGACCATTCATAACCATTCTACGTTTATGAACTGTTTACAATATTTTATTATCAATCAGACCATGAATTGCAGTGTGCAATATCCCATCCAATTTCACCGTTCTATCATTAATCAAATAAAGCAGCGTAATGACTGGATTGAAGCCAGCAAGGTATCTAGAGTTCAATAAGAGGAAGTGGCGTCAATATGCCAGCTCGGGGCGACTCTTCGGGAATTTCGGGGGACACTGTTTCGGGATTTTAGGGTGAGCACTCCAAAAGTCTGGAATTTATCCAACGAGGCTGTCGTCCGGAAATAACCTCCGAGGGCATTAAAAACATGTCCATCGTCTGAGAGCAACACAGAATGCTCACTACACGTTTTAACTTGTTTTAAAGTCAGCTTTTACGATGTCTACCGCACAATTTCGGCATTTCGTGGGCGTTTGCCTGGCATCCGAGGGAATGCTGATAAACTAAAAAGGTGCTGGGACAAAAAAGTCGACAGCTTTTTTTGGAGAGGGCGGAAAAAACATAGTTGTGCCCCGAGCTACTTTTCTGTTTGCGGAGAGAGGGACAGCCAATGCCTTTTTCCCTCCCCTGGATACGTTACTGCCCTAGGGAACAGGGAGGGGAACGCTCCCTTGAATCCGTTCTTGATTGATTTAGTTTATTTCGAGGAGAAACAGACCGTAAAGATAGGGTTCCAGAGAAACTGGTTACGTGAGGTTTATGTTCAAGCGAAAGCAGCACAAAAATTGATTTCGCAGCGTCTAAATATAATCGAATCTAAAAAACAGGCATTAATGAAGAAAAACAAGAAGAAAACCAACTGTGAGTACACCCTACTTGAAGGTCATTGATGATATTTCTTTCTGTTTTTAGGACTCGTCAAAATTCAAAAGCCAGCCTCATCGGCCGCTGATCTCCAGCAGTTGGCCGGAACGCGCCAGGAGACCGGCAGAGGTGGGCGTCAGCCCACCCACCCCCACCTGACGAATTCATATCATAACCAGCGGGCGCCGCCCGGTCAGACGCCTCGGCCTATCGCTCCGCCTGCGCTGCGCTAGGCGCCTCCCCTACCTGGCCGCCGCTCATCATACCCGTTATGACAGGTTATTCGGCGAGGCTCCGCCCCCGCGCGATATGATATGATATGACCTGCGCTGCGATTCGGCGAGCCGGAGAGCCCGCCCGCCGCCGGCGCGCCGCCGTGTGGCCGGCCGGCTCAGTGCTCGGCCAGCCCGTGCTGGGGCGACAGTGCAGCGATCCGGGCGGGCCTCGCTGCCGCGACTGCCGGTGTCGCTGTCTTCGCTATCGTGCGGACACGCAGGACTGGGGCGAGTGCGCGCGGCCGAGACGTGACCTGAGGTCGGGTCGGGTGCGACAGGACTGGTGCGGCCGGGCGGGCGGGCATGTCGCGCCGTAAGCAGGCGCGGCCAAGTCGGCACTTTGACTCGGACGGCTCGGCGGAGACAGTGCTCGGCAACGGTGAGTCCACCGCCAGCACCGGCAGAGCTGTTGCAGACGAGGAAATGTGACCTGCGATGAAACAGTGACAGTGTTTTGTACGTGTTTGACTGCCTAGGCTGGTGTTAGCTTTCTGGCAATATTGAAAGATATGATATGATATGATATGATATGAAATCGTGTCAGCACATTCCGTCGCGCGGGGAAAACTCGAACATGTCCTCACATTTCTCACTGATGCTTTATGATGAGGAACTGGTCATGCAGCTCATTTATTGCATATTTTCAGCGCATTTTTGTTTTCAAATCAGACATACAATTTGTATCAGAGTATCATAAATTAAAACATTAAGAAATTGGCATTGTTCTTAAGGTCTCGAGGTTTTGAATGCTTCATTTGCTGTTCAGCGTACCAAGTTGTAGCATTACCAAACACCGAGCAATACAAATTAGTGACATAAACCTGAGATATGAAGTGTCATTCAAAGCCAAAGGGTATTAATTTCCTTGATGTGAATTTGTTGTGTAATAGTATCATTGTCATGGGTCATGACATTAACTGGGGATGTAGCACATGATGGCTGTGTGCAGAGGCGACGAATTTGAACCACTGTCAGATTGATGTATCTCGGAGGCATCCCAGACTAGCCAGGCAGTGGGCACTGACGAGTTGCACATGTTTGGATAGGTTTTGAACTCTTCTGTAGGTATTAGAAATATGATATTTTGGGTAAAAGCGGATGTGCCAACTATTCGGCATACCCGGCAGCTGGCAAACATGCTATGCCACTGGCTGTTTCTGAGGAATTGTACCAGATGCAGGCACACCAATCAGTTATTGGAGTTATCGATCGGCAAAATCGCCAAATGTCTCTGTCCTCTGTATCGGCAACGACATTTGGAGGATTTCGGATGTAAACTTTGGTCACTTGAGAAAGCGTTAGGGAAGCAGGAATACCCTTGACGTGACAAGAAAATGCGACTTCACCAAAAAAGAGGAGCAGCTAACTACCAAAAGTATCTAACTTATCAAACTGTTTTTTAAGATCAACACCCACTGGTATTACTCTCCTTCTTTCGTTACCGTTGATTGAAATTTATGCGCGTTAAAATAGTGAACTTTTACTTCCGACTAGCAGAAGTTTGAGAATTTTCGGGAGGAATGCTGTGGGTTTAGTCCATACTGTCACACCGAGGCTGTGTGAAGAGCAAATGTGAGAGCAAGGAGGGCGAAGTGAGTGCCTCCAGTCAATAAGCAGATGCAACTTCCATCCCATGTCACAGCTCAGGCACATTCTGACATTGTTAGAGTTGTTAATGGTTGGATAGATGGTGGGTTTGTATCATAAGTTGACACTGAAAGTTCTAGATAAATTGTAATTGTTGGAATATCTCTATAAGCCTAGGATAATAATATGTTGTTTGTTCTTTTCTGCTTGTTACATTTGGTTTCAGGCAAACATAAACGATTTTTTGTGTGTGTTGACCTGGAATAGCGGCCTCTATACCTCTAGAATCAGTATAATAGACTGTTACAAATTTTTGTTGCACACTAATCATCGGGCATCAACTTCAGGTTTACTCCTAGAGCCTGCAATGCAAGCAGTTTCAGAATGCAAAAGTTTAAAATCTGAAGGTTTGTTAAGCCAGGAATAAAGGTTAGTAGATTTTCAAACGTTGATAGGTTTTGGCGCCGAATTCGAGGTCTGGCAACAGTTTATGATTGAGAATTTGTGAATTGACCTACCGGATTCGAATGAAGGCCTGTGCCCGAATATGTAATCTGGGATTGTATCTTACCTCCAGGATTCGAGGAGACAGCTCAATACATTGTCAACGAGCAGATTTTCTTAAGATTAGCTGTCGATTAACCAGAATAAGATAGGAACTATTTCCTGAATGGATTTGATTCTGTCTCGTCAAAAGGTAGAATTCAAAGGTTTTATTCCATGTGTTAAAGAGGTACAAATGCAACTCCTTTGAATCAAGGTCCTTTTTCGTTGCATAACAGCTTATATACACGGTTGTGGCGGAAATTTGGAAGTTTCAAAACTTCCATTACTGTCTTTTACCAGCGATAGTCTTCGAAACAAGCTAATGCCATTGGTATCGTGGCAGATGGAAGCATAGCAAACAAGCTGACCTCCTACCAACCAGAACGTTACCTCCACTGCCGCCTAAAGAAAAGTGTTGAGTCCTTTGCATGACAATAATGATGAACAGGGCATAAAGAGGGTGCAGTGGGAGCTACCCCCCATGTGTTGTTCATGTGTTGTGCCCAGCGCACTTTATTGTATTTTTATTTTTTGAGAGACGACACCAATCTATGTAGTATGTCATCAAATGGGCAGGCCTGCTTCACTTTCAGGAGCGAGGGCTGTCCATGAAACTTAAATGAGGTGGTTTTTATTTGCGTAAATATCACCAACAAGCATGCAGAAATAGACTCAGAAATACCTTATAATACTGATGTTCCTTTTGACTATAAAAAACGGTATCCCTTGATGGCGGCCGCCCCTTGATTAAACAATTCATGGATCTTATTCTGATCCGAACATACAATTACTTGGGTATTATTTGTTTATTATTGTCTCATAGTAAAACAGATATGTGTTGTTAAAACTTCTGTGGTAGTCTCTCTCTGTTTTTCCAATTTGGACGCATCTGAAGTCGCCAGCACAAACTCACGACAATTTAGGACTGTCTCAGCCATGTAATACGTTATACCGGTCTACTGATATCTACGTGTTAGCTTATGGACATGCATGTATAACAAGGTTGTTGAAAATTTACTGAAAGAAAAAAAGAAAAGAAAAAGGGACAAGCAGGATGGAACTCCATTCCTCTGCACTGATAAATAATAAGTGCCCCTTGAATCACACAGGGGATATATTTGGTTAGCAAGACACTATTCAGGTGAATGGAAATTCCCCAGGCCTGTCTGAGGGTACGATATGAAGAATTTCGACCAAGATCTTAGTTTTGAGAACAATAATGTTTGCATCAAAGTAAACATCAATCATTTTCAAAAATTCATTTTTGCTATTAAAGGGAATTAATTACTTTTCTGCATTTTGCAAATGACACATACCTATGGTGAAAATCGATCTGAAAATCAGGTAAATCACATTTTGTTTCCATATTCAATTGCTCAATACAAAATACCGTCTCTGGTCTTACTACCCTACCCAAATATCCCATATAATTTCAAATCAGGCTGCTTGCGGCATGTTAGGCTGCAGAGGCCATGCCATTATTTGCTAAACATTTATCAAGTGACAAGCACTGCCAGATGGAAAGTGATTCGTTCATGGTTTGAAATAGTAGAAAAGCCTTCTTTATTTTTAAATCTAAAGCGCGCGGAAATTTAATACAGAGAAAGCTGGTGAAATAAAACATGCCAAAACTGGTTTCTCGACGCGCTGTTCAAAACTGCTATCTCAAATTAAAACCTATTACAAAAATGGGACATTCCGTTGAATGATGTAATATTCCTGGCAGGGGTAAATCTAGGAATTATCCAGGGAAGAGACGCCTTTCTTTCATGCAGGGTGTCTCTGCAATGTTTGTACCGGGCGGACTGACTCTGACCATGTGATATGCCTGGGGAATGAGAGGTGAGGCTTTAACACGTCAGCTGTCTGTGATAATGTCGCCAGTACCGTTCACCAGTACTGCATCGGGAACTTCGAAGCTTGTAAGGGAGAAAAGATTAAAAACCAGGTCGAGTCCCCAAACTTTTAGGGCCAGTGTCGTCCCTGATTCACCAGTTGAAGGACGCGTCCCCCGTCCCCCGATGTTGCATGCATCCAGGGAGCAGTTTTTAAGGGCGCCAAGCGACTTCCTAGTTTGAATGTTGGTGTCATTGTTAAGTGATTGAGTACGTCACAGCCGAAATTTTTGTCCACCGGTGTTCCTTGTTTGGCTTTAGAGACGTGATCTTGACATGGGGCTCTCATATAGGGTAGATTAGTCAGCTATTTGATCCCTTAGTGGGCGGCCTCTCTCCAGAAAGTGGTATTCTGTTTTCATTGAGGATGATCAATTATGTAGGACTTCCACATCCGCTGCGCAGGCGCACATTTTTATATTGGAACTCTAACGGCTGAGGAATGAACCTGAATCTTCCCGAGATGTGGTTTTGGAGAGCGCCACTCTCTCAAGTCGTCTTTGCTCAGATGGGAGCAAAAAGTCAGCGTTTGGCGGAGCCGTGCATGGCACCTATGATTCCTGATATTGGTGTTAGCTTTCTAAAAATTTCAACTCTGGTTATCCCGGGTCAAGTCACCAGGCTAGGTCACGTGACCTTGCCTAACAATATTAAGTGTGTGAACAGGAGAAGTTTGTTTAATCCATCAACGTGACTCGTCATCATATTTCATCACAGATATATCCTCATGCCCACCATCATATCCGCCAAAAAATCACTTTTCAGAAATCCTTGTCGATACTATTCTTATGTCGATGACATTGGCTCTGTTCTATGAGTTATTCTATAAGTTCTGTGGCCACTCCTTATGAGGAAAAGGAGAATATTATGGAATTGCTTCTATCTCTATCTTTTTGTGAAACTTGGGAATGTTTGTCTTTTGCTAGCTCAAGAAAGGTGTTTATGTCAGTTTTACGCCATATGGAAGTGTTCACAGGTCGCTAGTATTTACATTTATCCATAACTTAGAGGGAAAGTTTACATAGAGATGATAATACTAGTATTTATAACCTATTTCTATTGTTGTATATTTTTCCTATGAAAAGCACAGTTTCCTGTAGACAAATACAGCTGAGCTCATTTGGAGCATATGTGATAGAAGGCATTGCAAACAACGTATTTGTATTGCTTTGAAAACACTACACTTCATGTTTGTATATGAGCTAGCGATGGCAATCGGCAAAAACGAGGAACATCTGTAGAGAGTTTCAAGATGAAAAACTCTGTGGTGAAAATCAACGATAAGCTACCATCCGGTTGATCAGCTGAATTAACGTCTAAGTTTTGGCTTCATGCCTCCTACCCTGAGGCAGTCCAACTTACCTAATTGGTATAGGTAGGTAGAGTTTTCAATGGTTCTATATTTACCATCATTTTCCTTTGTGTATTTCTTTAAGGCAATATAATCGTCCATCTAATATATCTAAACACCGCTCCAGCATGCCCAGAAATAGCCCAATTCAGCTTGAGTTCATAAACAGGTTGTGGAAGAGGTGCAGGTGGTGGGGCAGGTCAGTGCGTGGGTTCGGCTCGAGCCGTGACACTCCGTACGTTCTGCAAGGGTTGCGACTTCCAGACCAACCGGAGGCAGGATTTGACGCTGATTGTCGTAGCTTAATTGGGCCATGACAGCGGCTGGTGTGTAGGGCTCCAAAATCATAAGGGGCCGTAATGTTTGTCGGTTCATGCTCCGCAGTGCAATATGCCCGATTAAACGTTGGGCAATGGGCATACTTGGCAGTACAGTACAAAAGGTTCCGACCGAACGGTACGGAGGCCTCTAGTCTGCGCTTGGCGGTACAGTATATCTAACTCATTGCAGGCCATGCACGATAGCGAAATATAAGCAAATATGCGAAAACTGATAGGATAAGATAGGAAATGGTTTGGAGCATTCAAACGTCAAATGTGGTGCCTGGCAGCTGCCTAAAAGGTCTTAATCGATTCATATTAAAGCAACTGACCTAGTTTGCTGCCAAATTAGAATGCAGCGTGAAATTATGATGGCTATAATATTTCATGCGATCAGTGATTATTGATGTAGATGATTTCTACACATTACATATTTTCCCTGAGCATTGTTGCTACCGACGGCTAACAAATTGGCATAGGGATAAACAAAGGATTTAGGAAAACCAGTTTCGAGACCAACAAGGTACACAAAATTTGCTTGAATCTTCTTGCAAATGCATTATTCAGAACGTTCATTTATTTATTTTTTATAGCAGCATTGTGATGACATCAACTGAAAGTCGTGGCTTTTCAGTCAACACTCGTGTCGGATGAACTTTTTGTAAAAGTGACCATCTGACACGAATAAACTGAATACGCATTATCCCTCACGCGGTCTCTGTGGCAGTGTTAAACACGAGCTATCTATATGACCTATTCTTGATGTGACTACCAGTGGCATGGCTAGCAGTGGCAGCCTCCACAGCACCACACAGTACCGGGCCGCCACCCCGTGAAACCTACTCACCTGCCAAAATCGGCTACTATCCATCACCGAAATCGGCGCCGCTGCCAGTAATATTGGGGTACACACACTGGGGCTTATGCAGGGTGCTCGCTACGCTCATGTTGGCTCGTGGGTGATGGTACGTCCAGGGGTTTTGTTTTGAAGGTTAATAGATTTAAAACAAGTTCCATTTCTCTGGGCTTTGTCCTTAGCTCTTCGACGTTTACGGTGCCCCACATCAGGGGCGTTTCCACACCAACTGGTTGATGAGGAAGGGGGCAGGAGAAAGACGGTTAGACTAGTGAAAAACGTAGTATGTAGTATTCACGAGTAAAACTGGGCACGGGGCCACTCTGGGGGCACAGTGGGATTAGCTCTCCCCGGATCCACCCCTGCTTTGCAGCATAATGTATCATATGCATGCACAGAAAATACCTACAGAAAAATCAGTATGTATTTGAGACATCATAGTTATTGAAATGTCTCTCCGCATCCATCTCAAATATCCTGAGTGATATGATAGTGGAATTTTGGAGCTTAAAACAAAAATAAAACTGGTAAAGCGGACAGTGACGGCGGGACGTCCGAATTTAAGGTGGCACCATGGGTTGTTTTCTTTCCAGCCAACGCCATAGGGTTAGTGTTAAAATTTTCTGATTTAAAGTGGGTACCGTGTTTCGGTGCCCCCTCCCCAGTTCCACCGCCAGTGAAAACAGAAATTTCATTCGAAACATTTTAGTATCGATTGCATGGTTTCCGTGTCATTAACCGACAGATCTCTGTATTTATTCCAAAGTATTTCACAGTGAAAATTTTAACTCCAGAAGCTCGCTCTCTCTCTCTCCCTCGCTCTCTCTCTCTCTCTCTCCCTCTCTCCCTCCCCCTCTCTCCCCCTCTCTCTCGTGTGTGCTCTGGGAATCAGCCTGGGGCCGTCCTGGCGCAATGACCGCCTTCCCAGAACTGGCGGGCCGCGAGTTCCCTGCCAGACCAGGCCGGTTACCTGCAGGTCTCCCGGTGACCAGGCCTGCAGCTTCCCCCATCCCCTCCCGAGGGTGGTGCCCGGCCTCACCCTGTCCTTACTTCCTCACAGGCGAACGCGAGCTGCCAGCCTGCTGAAAAAGCCGAGGTCGAGGGTCTTATCGATCTGATGCTACTCTCCTTTTGGATGTTGAGATCAAGAATTGGTGGAATAATGTAATAAGGCAGGGAACAATACAATATTTCTCATCTAAGTGTGACCAGGTATTTTCTTCAAAAGGTGACAGTTTTGCAAGGTTTCGTTCGAAACACAATCTCACCTCAGGATACACTAACCTAGAGTGACCAGTGGAATGAAGATGGACGTCCCACTAAGTAATTCGCCACTCGCCCCTGCCCTGTGCGAACTCCTCCGATTGCCCATGATGAAACTGCTGTTTGCTGGATGACTGGAATGCTGGATCTCTATTTGAGTGTAGACAGAGCCGTGATTCATCAGAGCGAGGCCGTCATTTCTTCCCGGGCACGGCCGGGCGGCTCGCTTTGTGGTAGAGTGATGTGTACCTAGCCTGACGGAAAAGCACTGAAAAATAGGCGATTATTGTTGGCCGAGCTGAAAGTATTGATACTACCAGCTCACGGACGCGAAACGGGTACTGGAATTTGTTCTGCTCTTCTGCGATCGCTGTCTGTTTCCGTCAGTTAGGGCAACAACGCAAGGAGCTAGAACTCACATGGAAAGTTCGCTAGATAATTGCATTTGCTCAGCCATAAAAAGTGTGTCATCGGCGTCCACTGGCTACCTATCCTCAGCGTCATCTCTGTTTTGTAACACACCTCCAACTTTCTGGTCCTAGCGGTGAGAGAAATTTTATGGGTCAGCTCTGCTCATGGGGTTTGTTCAGAGCATTCCGAACTTGACTTTTGCAGCGTGAAAATTACACCTCTTGACGGTTTGAAGGACTATAATTGAAGTCATGTTACTTTCAATAGTAATTATTAATTCCTGATACTCATTCCTGACACTTTATTCTTCTAACGATATCAAATTATACCTAATACATTAATATCAGTGGCGGCTACAAGGAGGCAAAGGGCCTCAAGCCCCCCCCACCGACATGTCACAGCATAGCCGGAGGCTATTCTGAGGCCATGGCGGAGGAGGTTCGATCCCCTAGACCCGCCCCCCCTGAACTGATGTCCTGGATCAGCCACTGATTAATATCAATATTCATGCATATTTCTCTTAAAAGGTAATGTGACTATTTTTTTCGATTTCTTTTCGATTTGGGTGTACGCTGTTGATGCAATTTATCTAGGTGTAAGCTTTATGAACCTCGGGTTTCTCGTGGGTGCAAACATACGAGGTATTTACCTCAACAAAGCCTTTCTGATCGCACTTGCTTTATGCCAATCGCCGTTGATTGGACAGCTCCCACTGTTTTAACCAGCACGAAGTATTCAGTACACCCTGCCTAATGATTTGCAAACACTTGCCCAGAAGCGACTGTCAGCTCGAAAATGTCCGCGTGTCATATTAAAATTCGCACTGCTTTACGGCCAGTGTAGGGGTTGACAGAACGCGGTTCAGTGGTTTGTTAGCATACCGCTATCAGCCGGCTGAGCCAACTACGCTGGCACAGACGAAGCAGCATTGGCAGCACTTGTGACCCTGGCATGGCCGGAATTTATATTCACCTCAACCTCGGTCTCTGGCTTTGTTTTCGGGAAACGCATCGACCACTTGGGGTTTCTCTAATTCCGACCCCTCCCCTCCCCTCCCGCCGTCTGCTCTTTACTTAATCGCAAGTGGGAGTCGTTTTTATGACGACTGTTCTCTAAAAAAGTGCTGAACTAACCTGGGCCTCTCGACTTGCACTTGGTAAGATATCGTTCCGTGATCGAATGACATAGGTATGGTATTGTACGATTCAGAAAAGTAAAAATAACCGCATGGGAGTACTTAAAACATTCTGCCGACAGAGTCCCTGTGGGACTTCTTTGGTTGGCCTTACAAACACCCTTTCACAGGCTCACGAGCCCGGTGTGGCTGACAGCTGTTAATAAGTCAGATAGAGGGTGATAATATGACTGCCATATGTGGATGGGTACTTTGATATCACATTCCATAGTGTGAACTTTAGATAGCATATCTACGGATACATATTCATATGTGACGCATGCAAATACTTTTAACAAAGTAGTTGATATATGAATGATATGTGTATTCTTTTCAGTCGATTTCTCATCTCCCTTATGGGGCCCTGATTATTCATATCCCTATGGGCATGCCACGCAATGGTGCTGCATGACCTCGCATGTACAAAGAGTTGTACCACACTTAACTGATAAAAAACTTATATAATAAAACATAAATCTGTCTGCCCAGTCCAGCTGCCGCCAGGCTCATTCTCAACACATTCTCAACACATTCTCAACTCTAACTGTTATTTTCAAATGAAACCTTCGGCGAACTTTATGACATGTCTCTAACCCACAGATTTCGCGTAAGACGTTCTGGATTGTAGCGATATCTGTTTCGAGCCTGTCCCGTACATTTTATGGAGGATCCTATGTAGCTTCCCATATGTCACAGATACGGCTACCAAGGACAGTATCTGTCGTTTTAAATATTCTGTCCAACTATATGTGTTCACAGATGACTGCTGTAATAAGGGCTGGATAAAGTTTTGACCGGTGACAAAGGCTTGAAAACTACGTGTCGACCCCTTGAAGAAGACGGCCTCCTCGCAAGCTGAGCCTCTGGCAGGTAGACATACCAACTGGCCACAAATCAATTGCAACTTGAGAAGAGGCCACATCTGTAGAAAGTTTATTTTCCCGACGCTTGGTAAAGACACACCCAAGCCCGATAACGGTTGCATTATGTTCTACTTGTACACCGTCCTCCTTTTCCAGTCCCTTTCTTACCGGCTCTGAAACTCGTGCCCTCCGGCAATATCAGAGACATAAATTATCACCCCCGGCTGTCTTTAGCATTCATGATATTCATTCGCCGCATCGCTGGCGGTCCTAATGTAGCACGGTGTCCGTCAATTTGAGACGGCAACAGTCGCGAGGCAGCCCCCCATCCTGCCTGCCAGCGCCTGTAATGCCAGACTGCCGGCTGGTATGAATAAGATATGACAGGAGTAGCAATTAACAAGCCTGGCTCACGTCTAATTGATGGCAACTGTGGCCCAACATGACTAAACTGTCGCTGTGGGCATTTTAATGGTCAGTGCTGGCGAAGAGTGTTGCGTGCATCCATGCCAATGCCCCCGGGCGATGGATAGACAGAGTTAGGCATACCTGCATGAATTATGGCGGATAGTTCGGAGACAATTGCAGCAAGAAAGGCAACCTCGCCGGGGAATTTATTTATATAAATGGGTCTGGAACTTATTTCTCTCCTCTTGTAATACAACATCATTCGAAACTCATTTCAGGGTCATTGATTATCTAGCCAAATTTGTCCCTGAAATTCTTGTTCCACGATCCAAGCACCCTACTGTCTAATGGTGCACCAAGCGTTGAAGAGTGTGCAGCGAAAATTTAGTCTACAAACGCTATTGCAATTCATCTGTACCGATTGACTTTGATATCACTTCCACTGGGAAATTCGTTGTACGGCAAACACTATCGTGGTACGTTTTCAAGAGGAGAGGGTAACCTTCGCTTGGATCAAGCTACCACGACACCACACGCTAGTGGTATTTTGCCCAGCTCAGGAGACCCCGCGGCATCTCACTATTCCCGGTATCTATGGTAAGACGGAGACCATATCTCACCATGTTTACGTCACCATTTATCTTGTCTTGTTTTTGACAGGGCCTATTTTATGACCGCAGAGAACCCATACAAAATGTTACACAGGTGCGAGTGGGCTGCATTTACGAGCGACACTTGTACTGTTAACCCCCTTAGCCGGCTTTTTATATTAATGTTCCTGTGAAGTGCCGCCGACCTCTTTTGGCGATAACCCTGTATGAGAAACACAGCCTGTGTTATGAACATAAGACTGAAGCAAAACCCTCCCGGCATGGTCTTGAAACGATTGTAAAACGTACTAATAATTATTGGGGCTTATCGACGCACCAACTGCCAGGTCATATGGCGTCGCCAATCTTTCCTGTTGAAGGGTTTTCGACCAGCTTGCTTAAAAACGTACTGAACGATGTACAACGCACATGTGTCTCCACGGAACTTATTCCATTATCGATTCGGGTAAGCCCCATGAATAAGGTTGGGCGATCGGAGAGGCCCGTGTCCACTGGGCAATGAAGCTAAACCACCGCCATATCTGTCACCTGAACAATTATCTGTATCCGACTAACCTCCAGGCACTAAGAACGAAGGACGAACAACTGTATATGCGTCATTTGAATAATTATTTGCTTCTGGATAACCTTCATGTATTAGGTAAAAATAGATGATGAATTCCGGGCAATGGTTCAGTTTCCCTGCAACAAAATATTAAAATTATAATGTGATGGAACAAAAAATTAAAATGTACCGGACCTCCTCTTCTTTACTTCACCTACGTGATATCTTCTGACATAAGCGTCGGAAAAGGGGAGCCGGGGGGCCTGCCCCCCACTTTTTGGCCAAAAATTTCCTGATCTCTGTCAAAATGGGAGAAAACCGGACATTCTTATAACCAACCGCTGCGGAAGGCAACAAGGAGCCAAATTCGAACAGTTTTTCGTCCTGACGTGGAAATTTTTTGTCAGCATCAGGTCGAAGTTTGGCATCCCCCCTCCTTCACTTTTTTGCCGGTGACGACGTTTATGTCTTCCGAGATGGAGGAGCTAGACAAGCGCAAAAAATACCATGCCACACTATTTCCTTTGAAATGATTCTTTGAACTGTCTTCACACCAGAAAATCGTGTAGCTGTTTTGAAACACTCTTTGCTTGCAACACCCCGTCACAGCAAAATTCCCCCTTCACATTCACTGAACAGGATATGTAGATCTGCCACAGTAGAGGTTGCCAGCACCAGTCCAGCCGTGGCGGACCAGCGCGTGCGACACGCCTCCAGGCTCGGCGACCCTCTCAGCCCACCCCCTCGTCCCCTATCAGCGCCCGGGGGCAGTCCACCCGCTCCGTCATCAGGCGTTAGGCTGGTGACGGGGCGGCGGGGGTGGCGGCGGCCCTCTGTGCCCTCCCCTTTGTACCGAGCTGTTCCTAACAGGACAAACACAGCCGGACAGATGAGGTCCCGCTCAGGGCATGACCCTTCTGGAATTTCGATGGTGTCCAGAACTGGAAAGGGAGGCATTGCACACGTTCCACGGGATCTATTAGCTGGAGGTCCTGGGGGCCAGTGTCCGCTTCAGTGGATGTTCTATGGCACTGCGAATAGGGCTGGAACTCTGTATCGCTCCACCATCCGGTGATTCTATTCTTGGATGCAATCTGATGTGGCGATTTCTCTTCAGATATTCAGGGATATTTTAAGGTATGCTCTTAAGGAACTCCTTGTATGACAGGTTTCTAAAAAGTACTTTGATTTTCCAATAATGAAATGGAGTGGGAGCTTGACCTTCCCACCAGGGGTGTAGATTTATCTCTTTGGGGCGCCCGGGCACCCGGAATAAAACGTGTAGTGTTGTTTGTATTTTTAAATATTTCAAGTTGGCTTTGCTCTCTTCAACGGACCCGTGAGAAGGGTCAAGCACCTTTTATGTTATATTATTGCCTTTTATCATGGTAGTTATTGGCAATGTTTAAAACTTGGGCACTCGGAAAAAGTATGCGCGGAAAGGCTGTAAGTTTTTCATGCCTACCAACAGAAGCATGCACTATCACCAATGTTTGGATTGGGCAAGATAACATCATCCTGGCTCACTAAAATATAAATATGTGTCCTTTCATGTTTGAATTTAAATTAATTAGGTAATGAATTTTTATCTTAATGGGGCGAGCCTGTCAGCTTTGCATGAAGTAACGAGACCACGCCTTTGTGTAGCTTCCGTCCGATTGCATATATTGTGCCTATTCAGTAATTGTAAATCCCGCAGGTGAGGTTTGTGGCCGCTCGATGAATAGCCTGTGTCGCTGTTTTTATTTAGCTGTGGAACTAGGTACTACTTTATGGGGTGAATAATGTGTGCTGCAATGAAACATCTCGAAAGGTGCAGGTGCAAATCAGGAAAATATGCAAATGCTACGCAAATTTGTACCCGCCGAGCGTCATGGCTCCCGGCCGCGGAAAATTGTTCGCTTGTTACGCTGAGGCTTATGGAATATGTCAGGCGTATTAGTATGCAGCATACCACGTTTATCTAATCCCGTGCATTATCAGTTGTGTTTTTTTAGGACAGCTGTCACCATAAGCGCATGTTGTGTTGATTTTTTGGGCTGGTAGAACTTCCTGGGTAATTCAAGCTTGGTTAAAATGCGATGTATTTTGAAAAGATACCTTATTTTGCATACCATCGGGAATACAAACATGTATCATCCACCAAAAGATTCAATTACATGGACGTGAAGGTAGTTTCGCTACGAGCTACACAGTGTACCTTGTCATATACTGGTGTTAGTGCTAAGCACGCACCATGCCATGCCGCAGAAAAGCGTAACCATCCTTCTTTGCGTGTGCGAGTTTTCGAGATATATTATCGCTGATATATTTGATGAAGTTATCTGGGACACAGAACATCACTGAAGATAGGTTTTTTAACCTCTTACCCCTGGAGGGGTAAGCCGTGTGACTTCTGTTGGCGCCAGACCGCGGGTCTGGGTGATGAGATGTTAACACAAGTCCCACTGCCTGTTCAATAGTCAGTTTAGCTCAGATCAAAGCATTCAAGCTACCACACGGAACTTATCATGGGGGTTTCGACCTGACATTATCGAGTCATTAAAGGTCATGAGCCGTGAATCGCACATCCCAATAAACAATACATCGCCGCAATATGAGAACAGTGCGTTCAGTGAGTAGAATTGACTTCCATACTTATTATCACATACTTATGTCTTAACTTGATATTTGATATGTCTTCTATATGGATGTTTTGTATTAATTTTCTATGAAAGTCAATCTTATGGCCCTGACTTTCCACGGGTAATCTACTGCCTGTGCTTTTGACCTCCGCAATGTTCAATTCCTGGCTGTAACTATTTTGCTAAGGATTTAGGGGTTCGGTATCTACAATAAGATGAAGCCCGTGGCCGGAACGTTTAACCGAGGTGCAACTTTATGTTTTTTATTAGTGGGGCACTAATTCTCCAGGGGCTCGGCCCACAAGATGGACCGCATGAGCGGGCTCTTTTTATTGAGAAAATTTGGCCGACAAGATGCACATCATTCGCGTAAAACAGTGCGCTTACATCAGTGGCGGATCCAGACTTCATGGGGGCGGGGGTGCTAGGGGCTCGAAGCCTCCCCTCCCCTGCCATAGCCTCGGGACAGCCTCCGGCTGTACAGTTACTATAGCTATTCTGACATTGGGAGTGGGCTTGAACCCCCGAGCCCCCTCCTTGTATCCGCCACTGCCCTACATCTATTTGTATACGTCTAATGCTGGGAAGTTCCACCGATGGCCCTTTTCATATACTTATGCTTATCATGCTGAGGGCTTTATGATGATACCAGGAATATTTTTCGTAGCTTTGTCAAGACAAATACATGATAGAACGAGCAATGAGCATTGTACTCCTGTGCAACATTATTTTATCTCTGATGGCCCCAGTATTAGCCCTACCTATACATCTACCTTCGTTGTTCGCCATATGGTTTCACGAAGAAACTCAGGATAGGGTCGAACACTTCATTCTTCCTGTTCAGGGTGCAGCAACAGGTGGCCCCCAGTTATGGCAAGGAGCCCGGTAGGAACATAGGGGGCCTGCAATTGTATCAGGGGCCAAGGTTATGACACAGGGCGCCCTGTTGTGACCATATAAATCTACAGTTATCACAGGGGGCCCGGTGGAGCCATAGGGAGCCCGGGAAAGTGATAAGAACCCTGTCGCTATATACGGAGCCTGGTGGTAGCCTCAGTGAGCCCGCGGTTATGGTAGGGGGCCTGACTGCGGTCGCAGGGGCCTGCAATTATGGAAGAAGCCTTCAATGTAGTGGCAGGGGCCCGCGATTGCCATATGGGAGCCCTGGCTGTGGCTACAGGGGCCCCGCTTGAAAAGGCCATCCGCGACCGCTGAGGGCGTCTGGCTCTGGATTGGTGGGGGTCAACGGTTCAGTGGCGGGGCTTTCCGAGCAAGGGTGGGACTTGAGCGCTATCAAACATATGGAAAGTTGCGCACATGCCTTTGAACTTTTCAGACCCTTTTATGGTCTTGAAGCGTCCCATTGTATATTTGATGCGCAATCATTCGGGTGCATCGAAGTGGACATCGTGTTCTTGTTACTGGTGCTCCCCGTAAACTTGAACCATTTGCATTATATATTCTTGTGCCATGTTTTGCAAATCGATTGCTTCCTTTCCAGGACTTGGACAGGTTGAACGTGTATTTCTTATGCTGTTGACCTGTTTTTTATGTTGCATGGTGGCATTAGTGTTTTGTGGTACGTTTGTTTTAGGTTGGGAACTTGAAGTGGTGTATGTATGTATGCATGTATGTATTGACAAAAGCAGACCATTCCACACATGTTGGGCTATTCAAAGGTCCTTGTCATCACAAACATCGCAAATCAGTGCTTCTACACCTCGACAATACACATTACAATAAAAGCAATGGCATAAATGCAGGTAAAAATCTAAAAACTAAAATGTCTAAAAGTAAACACGGTCCGTGCACTTAGAAAGACTACTCCCCTTGCAACATTTTCCTTATAGCTTTTTTAAAAATTCCGTAGCTCATTTCGTGAGGAGATCCGAGGGTTGTGCATGATGTGTTGAAGAGCTGAGATCCACGGTAAATTAAATTTATTTTGCCATGGTTGTTTCGTGGTCTTGACAATGCCAAATGTCCTGACTGTCTTGTTTCCCGTTCCAATTGGTCCCTATTAAAGCGCAATCAAGAGGCAAGTGACATGGGCTCACCGGAAGTGATCAGCCTATGCATCAGACATAAATCAAAATAGTCAAAGTACTCCCGGGCGTCAAGCCACTTCAAATCCTTAATAACATCCGAAATATGCTCAAATTTTCTTCTGCCGGATATAACTCGTGCAGCAAAATTGAAAATTGTGAAGCGAAGCCCGCAGAAGCCACGTTGGAATTGGACATGGCAAACATTTTGTGATGTGGGCTCTGCTACCTTATTTTGACGACCTCTTGCAACAGGCTGGCAGACAGGTTTCATCCACAAGAAACTATTTTTTTAATCAGAAATGGCAGTAAGCAATTGTTCATTCGGCTTCATCGGTAGACTGCATTTCAGCTTTCAGCCATGTTTGCCCATCTCATGAAGGGCCAGCAGCAGCTGGAGGAAGCTCGCGAGTCCGCCAGATTTCCTCTCCATGGCTGATGCAGGATAGGTGAATGGCGTTTCCTTCTGCTCGAAAATTCATCAATCCAGCGTCGATGGATGTTCCACTGTCCAAAGAGTGATGGAAGAATAGAACTGGAACCTTACTTACTTAAAGACTTTTTTATAAGGCGTTGTGTGCATGGCACCTTTGCCCGCATCTAAAGAAAAAAGAGAGCTGGAACCTTCTGCACAAGAACGTTTAAGTTTGTTGACACTTTTGCCGAACGGGTGAACTCCACCTTCAAATCATGTGGAATCACCAACAGCATCATGTTGACATCTGTAGTGGCGAGTCTAGACTGGCTGCGGTGGAGAGGAGGGAGGGGGAGGGCAACAGGGCCAAAACCGTGAAGAACACCGTGATTAGTTGAAGAAACCCCTGAAAAATCGGGGGTTTGGGGATATTTATTCCCGACCTCTCCCCTCCATCCACCCGTGGGCGCACGGTCCTTTTTGGGCCTTACCAGCTACGCTTCAATCTGTCGTTACCTTCGCAAGTGACCGAGGAGGAGAAACCGATGATGGTGGAAAATACGTTCTTTTCTCATCCTTCAGTTGGTGTTCTGGGCCAGGCAATCCACCAAAAGCACCAGTTGGGCCTTATGATCCATCAACCTTTAGGTCATGTTGGCAGCGCCTATTGTTTCTCGTCAGCAATATATCAGGAGTAAAAAGGAAACTTCGATGCAGCAAGAAATGTGATCAGACAGAGGTTCTTTTATATAAAAAGTAGAAAAAATACCAAATTGGCATAAGCGCTCGCAAAACATCATACCAGCATCCCGACAACAACTACAGACCTGACGTTTTGACCGCATACCACGCGACCTTTATAGAACCGATTCATCACTGCCGCATCGTTCGCCCTCGCCTGCGGCATTGTTCGGCCAACGACGCTTTATGACGTCATCAATCATCAGTAGACAGGTGTCGCCACTGACGCGGCGGCGCTCCATCGTCGCGGATGCGCGCGCGCCGCTCGCGCCTATTAATATCGCGTCGCGTCGGCGCCGGCGAGCGGCGGCGACGACGGCCGGCGAGATTGTGTCCGACACGGCTTATTAATGACGCCGGTGTTTTCGCGGCGCGGGGCCGGGAGGTCGACCGCGCCCGCGCCATTGTCGGAGCTGTGTTCGGTCCGACTGCGCTGGTTTCGTCTCAACCCTCATCGCCGCCGGCGGCAGCGGCGACGATAATGGCGCGAAGAGTTGGCGCGCTTTACGGTGTAGCGCGCGAGCGCGTCTCCCGCGCTTTAGCAGCTACTCGTGATAGGCGCTGGGGGCTTGCAGATCAGGTGACACCGGCCGCTGGCGTTGCAGGTGTGTGATTTATGTCACTGCTGTCCGGGGCTGCAGCGATGAGGGTGCGCTGGTGGTAAAATGTCCTTCAATGAAATGTCGCCGTTTACGATGGTCATGACAGGAAGCCTGCGCGTGCAATCTCGACTTTACAGGGGAAGAGTACAACAGGGGGCTAGATCAGGGAGGCCATTGGCTCATTCCTACGTCTCCTTCGTTCTTTGTATCCAACGAAGTAAGCCCACTTTGGTTTCCAGAACAGACTACCAGCCACGTTACCAATTTCTGGCTACATCACCGTTTACCATCTTCCTTTCCAAGTGAGTTTTTGTTTATTCATATGATTATATTTAATTTTGGGAAAATATGAGTGTTATCAACAACTCTATTGATTATTTTTTATATTTGCTCTTCAACTAGAAAGCATGAACTAAAACACACAATAATGCTAGGCATCAACATCCAGACCTCACTTGTACCCCTTGATTCAGGCGGAGTTTACAGGTACTCCATATAAGTGGGTCTTTCACTAAGTCATCAACAGAATCTACCAGAAATCACTGACCCTAGGTAAATGAGTCTTGATGATTTTTTCCCTTTTGTAATTCATATGAGTAGAAGCCCGCGGAATATCATTAATCTGTCTGGATTTTGAAAACCTTTTCAAATATATTCAGCGCCCAAGAACTTAAAGAATGCTTGAAGTATGTTCTGCATACCAAAGTTACTCTCCATACACCATTTACGTTTCATACCAAGCAAAGTACCGGTATGCACTTGGTCGTGATGCGACATGGATGCCATTTGTAAACTATTCCCGAGATCACATCGCCTGCTGGCTCGCTGGCAGCGACAAAGTGGCCCGCACAATATTTGGCAGGTACGCTTGACAAGGTGACATCATGATACCACGGACGACCCAGCCGATGGTCGACTCTCACGAGAACAAAACTAGGCGGCCATATAATCACCACTTGCAGAGGAATGTTGCCATGGGTGCATTATGTTGCCGAGGTAGTGGATGCCTGCTGTCACTCCCCAGCGTGCTACCAGTGAGGCGCCGAGCACCTGCCCCTATCCCTCAGTCAGCCCCAGCTTTCATCATCAGCAATCCACCAATGTGGGCGGCGGCGCAACCGGCCGCGCCAGCTGATCGATTTGGTTTCATTATTGCTGTGGCTTTAGGAAGTGCTGCATGTTCCATGTATCACTTGATTGGCGTGTCTTACGTGACCCCTATTAGTAGGAGAGCAACAAGCTACTCATGAGCCAACTTTCGCCAAAAAGGAACCCCATAACAAGCAATATTCCGATAAACTTGACAAAGAACGACAGTCACTCCAGGACCGTCAGTGTCGTCACCCTTCTCCCGCCGCTGTGCTGTGCACTCCCGCTCCATCGACTATGTATGAGTGGCGGGCGGCCGGGACGCGGCGTCTCGCGCGGCGGCGCGAGGTGTGAACTGTCGCGACTGCCACGACGCGTCGCGATCGTATCGGACAGTCATAAACGGTGACATCAGGAGCGCATCGGCGGCCGTGGTCGTCCTGGCGGCTCGGCGGCCCGCCCAGCCGGCCCTGGGTGGTCCGCTGCCACACTGCCGCACGGGGGGACTGCATGACGTCACAGGTGTCGCCGAGGCCAGGATGGTGACGTCACATGTGCCTGTGGATATTGGCATTGCCAGCCTGGTTGGAAGAGGATGTGTGATTGCAGCGTGAGATGAAGACACGCTTGAGAATCGATGTCCGAATTTCGGTGTTGTTGTGTTGTTGTAGTTCTGAAACAACGAAAGCTGAGCTCCAAGGGTAAAAATTGTTTCTTTTTTGTTTTAAAACGAATTGGTTTATCGCGTGAAAGTTCCTTCTTATTTCCACCCGATAAATGCTATTTCTATTTATATTCTCCACAGTGAAAGACAATCAAAATGTATTTCAACTGGAGCCTCCAGCATTTCTACAAAATTAATAAGTGACCTTCTTGATGTGCATATAAAGTGTTTCACCAGTACAGGGAAGACCCAGATTCGGCCGCTGCTGGGCCGTACCAGCTGCGACATTCCCACACGTGGCGGCAGCAGGCCCCCAGGAGACGCTCCCCTGCACTAAACAGCCGACAGTTGTTTTGGTGCGGTCTCGTGCCGCCTCTGGGGGTGTGAGGGCGCCGCCGGGAAGGGTGCTGCCTCCGTAACACCCCCTCGGTTACATCAGAGCCGGTGCGCGTGTTTTGGGCGGAGGCGGCGTCGTCACCTGTTGGGTCCCATCAGACCATCCATGGGGCGAGCCGTCGTGACCTTGGACACACGTGCCCCCTATCTGCACCCTCTCTGATTCCCCGTGATACCACACCCAAACATCCTCCTGTAAGCACTGAGAGGCCGCGGATGTGACTGTCTCAAACATTAGCCAGGGTACTGGGTCTAAGCAACCAGCCCTTAATACTGTCTCAAACATCGACCAGGGTACTGGGTCTTAGCAACCAGTTTTCAATACTGTCTCAAACATCAGCCAGGGTACTGGGTCTCAAAAACCAGCTCTCAATACTGCCTCAAACATCAAACAAGTACTGGGTCTCAACATCCAAATCTCAATAAGTTCCTGGGGGTCTGGCTCAAGTCTCGATAGACTACAGAGCTTCTCTGGTCTATCGAGGCGATGACTGGAAAGCAGGGGCGTGGATGTATCCCTCTTTTGGGGGTGCCGGGCCAATGAGACGTTGAAGTAGTCTCTAGATATGTTTTAAGTTTATTCTCAAATATTTTGAATTGGTTTTGTGCTCTTCAATAGACCTGTGAGAAGGCTAAAATACACTTTGCGCCATGTTATCACCTTTTTATGGTAGTTATTGACTTTGCTTCAAATTTGTACACCCCCAATCATTTTCATAAGTTTCACGCCCCTACTGTAAAGTGTCGGTAGCCGGTGCAAAGGAGCAGATAAAACCACATGTTATACTCAAATTCTCCATCTTGACCCTCATCAGTATTGCCCAAAAAGTCTGCATCAGTGGCGGATGCAAAGACGGCTAGGGGCTAAGTCCCCCCTCTGGAATGAGAGTGCCTATATTTAATGCAGAGCCGGAGGCTGTTCCGAGGCGATGGCAGGGGAGGCTCAAGCCCCTACCCTAGCCGGAGGCTGTTCCGAGGCGATGGCGGAGAGTCTCGCCCCCCCCTTCCCGAATCAGGTCCTGGACTCCCCACGGGTCGGCGCCGCCGATTTCCAACCATTTCTTCCTGAGGCCTATGGTCCAAACTTGTTCTGGTAGTCGTTTTGGCACCCTTCAGCAACGGAGAGGGAAAACAACTTGTAATGGTGGTCTCTCACATACTTGTTGGCGGCCTCCACGGTTCTCTCCTCATGTTAACCCTGACCCTTACAGGAGGCCCCGTCCTGAGGTTAAGGCCAGGAAGAGGTCGCAGTGCGGCGGCACGTACCACTTTGCAGAGCTCAATGAGCATCCATTGGCGCATATTTTGGGAAAACAATTATGTATGGGTCAAAACAGGTCGCTGAGCTATAGCGTCTTTTCTATGTAGGGCAGATTTTCGTTTTTATGCGTTGCAATGCGTTCTGTTGAACGTGTTTTCTGTGTAGTTCGTGTCATTACCTCAGTTGACCTTCTGTGACATTTTAGGAATTATTGTGGCCCTTGCTAATATGTGTACCCTGGTTGAAATTTGCTTATAGTTGGTGACCTAAATATGATCTGTGCCCCTGGTACCTAGCCGTTGTTTTCTCTCTCCGTTGCTGAACAGTCCGTGTAACCTCCATACACCATGTGGCCAAACAAGCCGGACATCCATTGCGATACCAGCATCAGCGGCGTGCCAGCGCACGGATTTATTGGCCGCTGCTGCCGCTGCTGCCGCTGCCGCTGCCGCTGCCGCCGCCGCCCCGGAGCCGGTCTGGAATGCTCGCGCCTGCGTGCCGCGTCGTCACCTCTCGTCATAACGGCGCGGGCCGGCCGGCGCGCCTCTGCCGTCCCCGCTGTCGGCGGCGCGGCCGTCCGTGCCGCGCCGCGGGGCGGCAGCGGCGGTAGGCCCGGCGACCGGAGCCGGACCCACCGGCGGAGACGGCGGGCCAGGACCAAGCGGAACAGACTGATGGCAGTGACCCGAGATGGCGAGATGCAGCGTTTGGAGTGGTGTGACACAGATGGGACACCCGCATGGACCCTTTACGGTTGGCGGTATGGACTGGATTGACCGGATGGTTGGGGCAGTTTCAGATCCCGACGAGGATTCTGGTGTCTATTTGGTTAATTTAGTTATATTTTTGGGGAGTGGATTGTATGGCGATTGCTAATCATGGTGTGCAGTTTGATTGGCCTGATTTGTGGGGAAAGCTTTGAATATTTACGGGAATGGCCCCGCATTTTTTGGTCTTGAGGCACTCGAGTTTGTAGACATAGAGCCATAGAGGGCAATGTGCCGGGTTCGGCAACACCATGAGTGATATTATTGTTTTGGAACCGCATTTGCATTGTATGGTAGCCATGAACTCGACGGTTATTGTAATATATATTTGGACATGGAACAGCACATGGTATCAAATTATCAATTTATCTTATTTGTATCCATTGGCAAACATTTATGACTGCCAGGACTCCTGGAAGCATCAGCAGCGGGTTTCTATCCCCTGTTTTAGCCTCGTTTCTCTGCCGTCCTATTTCGACAGCAGTCCCCTGTCCCCTTGAAGTGGCTGTATTTTTCTGTCCCTGTGTTAGCCACTATCCTGTGTCTCTGTTTTGGCCGTGGCTCTCTGTAACCCTGTTTCAGCCTCGGCTCTCTGTCTCCCTATTTTAGCCGAGGTTCTCTGTCCCCCTGTTTCAGTCTCGGTTGTGTCTCCCTATTTCAGTCTTAGGGTTCTATATCCCCCTGTTTGCCCGTGGTTCTCTGTCGCCCTATTTCGGCTGTGCTTCTCTGTTCTTGTTTTAGCTGTGGTTCTCCTATCCCCTGTTTCGGCTGTGCTTCTCTGTTCTTGTTTTAGCCGTGGTTCTCCGTACCCCTGTTTCGAGCTGCGGTGTTCTGTTCCTCTTTTTCGGCTGTGGTTCTTCTTCCCCATGTTACGGCTGCGTTGTTTTGTTCCCTCTTTGGCTGCGATTTTCAGTATCATTGTTTCGGCTGCAGTGTTCTGTTCCCCATTTTTGGCCATGGTTCCCTGTCCCCTGTTTTGGCTGCGGTGTTCTGTTCCTTTGTTTCCGCTGTGGTTCTCAGTCCCCCCTGTTTCGGCTGCGGTGTTCTGTTCCTTTGTTTCCGCTGTGGTTCTCATTCCCCGCGGTGTTCTGTTCCTTTGTTTCCGCTGTGGTTATCATTCCCCGCGGTGTTCTGTTCCTTTGTTTTCGCTGTGTTTCTCAGTCCCCCTGTTTCGGCTGCGGTGTTCTGTTGCCCTGTCCGGGACGCAGATGTCCGCCCCTTTGAGCTATATGATGGCGTTGGTGTGACGCCTTGCTAAGCGGCGAACGCGTTCCCACACTCAACACCCGGCTGTTTATGCAACACCGGCTCTGTTAGCGATGCATATTGCACGGCCCAGCATTCAGATGGCTCGGAAGCCGTCAGCACGACAATGAAAACGTTGATCCACCTGCGGCCGCGCAGCCGGCGGCGCCCGGGCGCCCATCTCGCTACCATCGGCCCGCAACCGGCCTGGAAAGGTCTGTCCGTCCTGCCGTCCAAGATAAACGCTGTCAGATGAAGACAGCCCTGCAGTTAGCCAAACGCCGCTCAGCGGCCGTGCCAGCCGGTGCAGGTGATACAACGGATGGCACCTGTTGCCCAGCCGCTCAGCGCTGCTGGCTTCGGAAGCCGTCATTTTGCGCGTCAGCAGGCCTCCTTCGCTGCGGGTTGTTCCCGTGTTTTACGCTGTTCTCCGGCCTTTGATCCGGGCTGTGTGCAGCGTTGGCCGCCCCCGCCCCCGCCCCCTCACCCGTCGGCCGGCTGTGATGCGGCAAATCGACCGCGGACGCCGGCCGGCCGCCCAGATGTTATGAAAATGAGCCCAGCGTCAATACGAGTGCCGGGAAGTTCAGTAACGCCGACCGGCTCGGTAACCACTCTGTCAACAGCCTGGCCGGGCAAACAGGACTCGGTCAAAGGCTGCAGAGCACACAGCGCTGCTCTCCTGGAAGGTCGGTGATTTGCATTCAGACGCCTGAGCTGTTCAGAGCCCGCATTGTGGAGAGAAGTGGTTCATTTTGTTAGGTTCTGCTTCAAGCTTGAAACAAGCCTTCAGGTCCTGCAAGTGGCTATGTTTTTGCAGTGTTGGTCCAGGTTTATACATTCCAGACTACCAACTAGTAAGCGCATCACAAGCGTAATCACGGACTTGTTTGGACATCACGCCGTCTCGTGGCCGCTCTCAGTCTCCCCTGACCCTCGCCCTGAGGGCGCCCCTGGCGGGGCCGTCGGCGGCCGGGTGAGGTTCAGAGTCCACCGGTGTGTGCCCAGGTGACGGGGCGGTCGCGGCGGTGCAGTAGCGCGTGGTGAGAACTCTGTCGGTCTGCCGTCCTAGACCTGCGGGATCGGTCTCAGGCCGTCCCAACAACTCCGGGATTGTAACTGGGAGTAAAATATATAAATTATTCTGGGCTGCTTTATGTTAAGAAGTTGTATGGTCTTGTTACTTCCTCTGACGTACACAAAAGCCTTGTGAAGAGGAGGCTACGGTTGAATTAGTTTTTTTCAGAACATTAGCTCCATGAGACGATTCTGAAAAACTGGAGCGTTTCTCGATAGATAATATAGATTTCTCTTGTTTAAATATGCTTGAAACATTAATCTTATGGCGTGGGCAGAGTGACATTTTGACTCTGTAATTCAAGTTCATGAGTTCAAAACAAAATATGTGTTGCAAAGCGGATGCATAAAAAACAGATCAGTGCTTTACACACCGAAATGCTTGATATGCGTTTTCGATTGTAGGGGAAACTTTGGTTAGGGAATAAATTTTAAGATTTCACCACATGTCTCAATGAGCAACGCTTTACATTTAGATGCATATAATCTTTATCTGATGTATGCACTGAGATCCAAACTAATCGATAGATAAAACATGTTCCTTTAACAAACTGACGCCTAACTCTGACGGAAAAGGAAATCAATATTTCAAATAAAAGGTTCCCGATCACATATACCCTGGATACATATACAGCCTCAGTGCGATAGCAACCGCGGGAATGGACCAATCGACTCATGTATCCGGATGTCTGGTACAGTTCTTCCACTCGGTCCCGGCCATTTTCTAGAAAAACCATGAAGCTGCTCAGCACTGCTTGACAAAGCTTGGATTTAAAATACAATGTTTCCATTGGATATCAGTGATTTGACTAAAAAAATCTAGAAATGACAGAAAATGGGTTTTATCAGCTTACGTGGATGTCTCCTTCAAATGAAATGGAATTTGTTTCTTACAACGGCACATTCCACGTCGCCACATTTCGTCTGGACTGCGCCAGATTTCGTCTGGTTGTAGTGGTGCGTACCGGGGGCCCTTGGTACCGAGGCTGCTCATGTATCCCGGGTACCTGGTCTATATGATCACAATAATAAATGGCTATTTGTTTGAAATGCAAACCACCATCTATTTGACATATCAACCCCAGTTCCTGGTATGGTATCTCTCGTTCATGGCACTAGAATCTGGAAATATATATCTAAACTCTAAGAATTATCATATCCCAAACAATATCGTCCAGTCTTACTCCTAATTCAAGATAACAAATTCAATGATGAATCACTAGATTCATTTTTGCACGTGCCTCCTGAAATTAAGGAGTTTTCTAGTGAGGTTGGTGAAGTAATTTTGAACAATGAGATGTTGACTTCATCAAGCCATTACACTCCGAGACGTCTCGTATTATTTTGCAAGCCTGTTTGCTCGAAGTAAATATAAGTCGAAATTCAAAAGCACTTTAGCCACCTCTTGAGCTATGCCACCTTTCTCTTGGATTGCTCCTTGGTGTTGAGGCCTCGATCTTGTTTAGTTTCATTCTTAAATAACTGAATTTGCACCCCAGAATGATCGGCTGCCATTGCTTAATACTAAATGCTACTTCTGCAGAGGACTTAGGCACAATTATAACTTTGGAATTACCATATGCTTTCAGACCTTGAGCCCTCCTTTATGTTGGCGATTCCGATGTTACGTAATGCCATTATGTTGATAAATTCTGAGATAATTGGCTCTCCACAGAACTTTCCTACACAGGGCTTCCGTATATCGATGCAGTTGCCGACTGACATGTGATCAAGGAGTGACATCTCGAGATCGGATATCGCGTGCACCAGCTGAAGGCAGCAGTACCAGAGGCCATTAATGTTGATTCCGGTGCGATGGCCAGCCCAGTGTCTTTGTTGGTCCGCAGGTGGAGGCTCCAGGGGCCTGCGCAGACGGCACCGCAGACGGCACCGCCGCAGCCCCATCTCTATGTAGCCATCTCATTTGTGAGACGCAAATGAGAAGCCGTATAGGGTGACTGCCTGATGAGATATGGTGGCTGAGTTATTGTCTCCCCAGTCCAGCTCCAACTGGATGTAATGCTAACCCTACAGCTGCAGTGACAGTCCTCGGCTTCTTCCGCACTTTTCTTGCTTAAGCGCTATTCACGTTGTCGATATAGTATACCCCGCCAATGAACCGACATTTCACTTGTTAAATCCCGTGGTGTTTTTATGTGCAGAGCTTGCACATCAGACCGTTTGATCCAAGCTTTCCGATTGTGTCAACGGCATGTTTATGCAGGCTCCACTAATCTGGCGCTCAACTTCCACTCCCCCTCCGCTCAGCACGTGGCGACAGCGCCCCCTGCCGTGAGGTCACACTCGGCGCGCTGTAATTACCCGGCGTTCTGGTACGACTCTCGCCCGCCGCCGCCCTCGCTTCCACGGCACACAACTCCATCTATCCGTGCACGTGCACCTTATTAAAGCGCACCCAACCGATGGAGAGGACCAGAGGTGAAATGGTCACTTCCATGCATCACGGGGGCTGCACGCGGTTTCGGTGATGGCATCCAGTACGATGTCTCTTTGGTGGACTCTACAGGTTGAATTATTTTCTCAGAAATGTCCAGGTTTTGACTCAGAACTTAATTTTTTAGAGAAACAGTGAAGCCTGAATTGTCGGTCGCGCCGATGAGGACTGTGAACGACCATCCCGCCCCCGCGGCAGCCGGCGGCTTTCAGGACCATTCAGAGCGCCAGAGGTGGAGGGCCACCGCCGCCTCACCGCTGCCGGCAACAAAAGTCACAGCACTGGACGACGCTGGCGCAGCCCCAGTCGGCCGCCGTTATTGCCTCTCTCTCCCACTCTGGACATTGGACTGCAGGTGACCGGCGGGGGCGGAGGGGGAGAGAGAAGAGCCGAGTATGAGGGAGGAGGGGTCGGGTGAAGCTGCGCGTGCGGCGACAATGGTCGGCGAGTGACCAGTCGGGTGCAGCACCTGCCCCGCCGGCCGGCCCGGCCCCGCCGCCCCACTCGGTACCGTCTGTTCACGCTGAATTAGATTTAAATGTGTGTGTTTGTCAGCATGTGGCCGGAGTGTGGGAGTGGACAAAAACGGCGGCGGCGGCGCGGGCGCCGCGGCAGGGAGGCGCCGCGACACAGCGTCCTCCCAGCGGCTGCGGCGGCGGCCGCACGCGTCGGCCGGGCCTCTGCACGCGTACAAAACCCGACCTTAGGGTGCGTGCGAACACGCATGAACAGCAGAGGTCGGCGCTGAAGTACAAACATGACACTCAAACCTGCAAATGAACGCGCTCACGTGTAAGCCCGATCTACGAGGGTTCACCGGCGTGTGCTGGCGTAGTCAGTGGCGTGTCTGTGAATCCCGATCTGAACACGGTCCAGCACCTGCAAAAACGCCCAACTGGAAACAATCAGCGGCACGTGAGCCGTGCTCAGTGGGTGAGCGTACCCGTGTTTCCAGCGGCAGGGGGCTTACACACGTGCAAAGCCCCAACAAGAATTTTAGCGTTACAAGAACAAGTGGTACCTTCTTATTGCAGCTGAGACAGAAACCCAATGTGGATAATGATACTCCTTCAGGCTATGAACATTACTGAGTTGAACAAGTTAATATAAAACATGTTTGAGATGGCCTTATACCGTCAAGGTCATGCAATTTACGCCTAACCTTTACGCCTTTGGAGTACAGACAGTTATAGAGACTACGGGTACTAGTTTAAATTGCAACTGCTTGGCAACCGAGCATTTAGCTTTGTTTTATACATAAAACTAAAGCAAATGCTAGCTAGCGCTTTCTCACCGTCCCCTAGTGCCATATTTTAGACACTCCTGCACTCCAGGTCCCGGGTACTGCTTTACTCCGCTGGGATAGCCAGAATCCACAGAAGAGCCAGCGGCGTTGCAGCCCCAGGGGACCCCAGATGATGAATGCTCCCAGGAGAGAGCAATAGAGAGGCGGAGGGGCGCGCGCGTGCGTGCGACGCATGCCTAACGCCAGTAAAGGGCTTTCTCCGGCCGGCGCCGCTGCACTGCTTTGATGGAGTTGTTTGGCCAGAGTGGATGAGAGGTTGATGGGCTTGGTATTATGCCCCCAGGAGGTCAGCCCCCGGATGCTGAGCGAGGCGTGGAAAGTGGCGCCGCCCGCACCCAGCCAGCGAGAGCCTGAGTGATTGTTGGACTGTGTATTGATTGTCTGGCATAAGCAGATGTAGCGTACCGTACGCTTCTAAAATTTAATTCAATGCAAGTAGAAAACATTAAGCCTGAACCCTGTATAATCTTCTGACCCGGCCGCAGGGTTTCGTCGCCTCGGGCGATGGGGCGCCCCTGCAGCGCAAACAAAGCGGAGGCGGCAACTGATTGGATTCCGGTCTGGGTGGCGACACAGATCAGCTGCGGGTGTGGTGGGAGGTCGGCCGGCAGGCCTGGCTGCTGACACCGCTCTCAAGCGCAGCCGCCGAGCCCTGGCGTGGAAACTGACGGGATCTGAACCTCCGAACCTTGCCAAACTGCTAGTCCAGCGCCGTTAGTATCTCCAGTGACAGGGAGGCATGGACGTGGGTGCCTACTGCGGGGCCCACGCGGGCTGGTCCTCGCTTTGTTACAACACCGATCCAAGTCACATAAGGACAAATCAAGAAATTGTGTCGGCAGCGTAAGCCAAATGTGACAGTTGACCGACTTGAGAGGGTTTCGGCCACCGGGATGTGGGAGTTTCACTGGTGCCTCACTTTTTGGAGGGCGGTGATCTGGCCGTCCGGTGATACGGCCAACTGCCGTTGCAAAAAGAACCCCACCACCTCTGTTGCAGCAGCGGTCGTGCCGGGGCTGTGAATTACCTCATTGAAACGTCAAAATGGTGTTGAAATAGCCTCGGAATGTTCTTGTTCTTCATTTTATGGACTGTAAACATTGCATGCTTGTCAGCAGACCTGTGAGAAGGCTAAACCACGCTTCTTATCATGATATTACTCTGCCATATGGTGGTTATTAACAATGTTTCAAATTTTGGCACCCCCAATCACTTCCAAAAATTTACATATCTGAATGGTACAAATATATGTAATGTGAACACAGGTCGCAACGCAATCTAAATGAAAAATTTGGTCTGTAGCTGACATTTAAAAAATCAACCGAAAATATGTTAATAACTAAGACAGGGACAGAGTATCCTCAGGATACTTCTCATACCAGTTGAATATGGTAATAATATCAATGTCTAATTGCAATAGCCAGAATATATCGCAAAGAGCTCCAATCCTAATAAATCAAATATTTTTCTACGTTAGAAATGTAAGGATTACCACCTACATTTTCCGCTTCTTCTTGTCTGACGTTCTTTCTTTGTCGGATACCAATGGATCCATGCAAAATAATAACGCAGCATTGACTTACAAGGAAAACTTACAAATTGCCCGTGAAGATTCCTATTCTCCAAGGATAATTAGTTATGTGTGCTCAACGATTGTACGTTCTGAAAAAGGAGAACCGATGTCATTAAGGCCCCCAAAAACCTCAATACACAAACTCGCAAGTTTAGGAGGAAAGTTAACATGTCCGACTGTCGCTGTATTTACCGGCAGCTTAGTACTGTCTAGTTTTCATTATATGCCACAGAGGGCTCTGGGGGTCACAGAGCCACCATATCTGTGGTCCACTGAACCACCAGCTCTGTGATCCACAGAACCACCAGCTCTGTGGTCCACAGAACCACCAGCTCTGTGATCCACTGAACCACTAGTTCTGTGATACACAGAACTACCAGCTCTGTGATCCACAGAACTACCAGCTCTTTGGTCCACAGAACCACCAGCTCTGTGGTTCACAGAACCACCAGCTCTGTGGTCCACAGAACCACCAGCTCTGTGGTCCACAGAACCACCAGCTCTGTGATCCACAGAACCACCCACCAGTTTTGTAGTCAACATAACTGTCAGCTGTTCATATAAGTACATCCTGATCAGACGTGTACTTAGATCTCAGAGATAATACCGAAATAAAAAAATATAACATGTTGGATCCTGTTCCTTATTTGCCTGCTATTGGATTTTAACTTACTAGGGCTTGATTTGCAAAGTCCAGAACAGTGCATGGAGCGTTTTCCAGAGGTTGTACAAGACATATTACCCATATGTTTTTATTTGTTCATAAATTTCTGATCGGGCCTTTTGAAACGTTTGGCCGTTTTCAATGTTTTCTAGTTGATTTTTATCTCGGGTCCTTTCTGGGATCGTCGGGATCCTAACACATGTCTGTTTAGGACCTTAGCCAAACTGATGTCGTTTCTCACCCACCAGCACTTGTTGCACGCGCTTTTATGGACCATTATCGCGCGGTGGGGTCTGCCTGCACTGGACGCAGCCGCCCGGTCGACCCCGGAATCGCACCAGCAGCTGACAGATGCAGTTGGTGACGTCACTTCAGAGCTGACGTCATGTGGCAGGAGCTCGGTATTGTGATGTCGCTGCTTTATGGCACAGCTCCTACTCACCAGCTCATGTAAATTCGGGATCCAGCAATATAGATATTTCACTGAGAAGTTCAGTGAGGTTTCTGGTGTTTTCATCCATATGGTACACATCTGCTTTGAGGTGGAATCCCGTACAATGACCATCAATCTTCATAGTTCTTCACATAGTATGAAACAATGCCCACCCCCAAGAAAGATCTTCCCAAACGACCGCTTGTAATATTTTTTCAAACATGCCCCAAATTTTGAACAATGCCAACGGAGGATCAAATTTTCACCGAGCTGGTTCAGACTTCCTCCTGCAAAACATCTTACAAAGAAAAGACATGGTGTGGATTTGTGGAGTAAGTCCGAACCACCATATCCGAGTCTTACAAAGAATCCGAGCCGGGAGACTATTTTGGGCAGGCCAGGTCCCGGGTAATACATCCAGTCTTGGTTTGCTGCCGACGTCTGTCGCTGCCGTCCTGTATCCCCTGACAGGGGGACCGTCATCGAAGCCGTCCCATCACCCACCGGGCGCTCATTAATCAGCCAGTATCACCGACCAGAAGCGGCCGGTGGTGACGTTTTTGCGTCCGTCAATTTGCTGATGGCGGTACTTCAAAGGCTGCGGCCGCCGTGCGCACGTGCTCCGCCATAACATTTGTGACAGGTAATTACTGCCGAGCGGCTCGCTGACCACCGCCCCCGCTCCCCCTGGCCCCCGGCTACCTGATCACCCCCCTCACAGCCAGGTGTTGACGCGCCGATTGGCTTATTTTTGGTTCCGGCATGCCGCCACAGTCTTATCGAGGCAGATCACCCGAAAGGGCGCCAACTCAGATGTGAGACTAATGTGGCGTCCTGTTCAGGAAGCTATCCCCCTGGTATTCATGGAGTGGCTGGTTGGGGGGGGGTAGGGAAATTAGGGAGGATGGTGTTTGGCTAACCAGCTTCCTCCCTTTTATTAAAACGTTTATTTTCCACCATGTAAGCGTTCTCAAAAACAGAAACTCCGGATACAGGAGCTGTTGCAGTAGGTACTATTTACAAGCCCACCACAGGAACGGATTGATTGACTCATGTAACCAGGAGTTCTGAAAGTAAACACCCGGTTACACTGGTTGATAATGTCGGTTAATACGTTGCGGTCGGTATAGAGCGTTCTGAATCTGCTCGTATATCGGGTAAGTGTGAATTCTCCATTCGTGCAAAATCGTCGGCGAGTCTACCAAAGGCCCCCTGTCAGCCCCATCCCTGCACCTGCCCCCGCCCCCGCGCGGACCCCATGCCGCGTGGGGCGCCGGCGATTGCGGTACCCTGTCAGCGGCTCACTCAGGCCCCGTTCCATCAGTCAGCACGGTTTTGTCAGCAGGACCTCTCACCTCCACCTCCAAAAAGCAACACCAGCGCAGTAGGCGTCTGTGGCATCTGCTTACCTCGGAGGATGAGACACAATCTACCATTCTCAAAAAGGTAGGCTGCTGCTACCGCGCTGTTGCCTTTTGCTCAGCTGCACAACAGCAGGCCGTCCTAGCGTAAAACCTGTAGGACCGGATCCTGGGCAGAGGCTACAATGTTGTGACGTAGGCGAAATACTGTCTCCCGATTCGTGCTGATAAAACTGTGCTGAGATACGGAACAAGGCTCAATCTCGCTGTTCAGTCTCATTACGGCAATTTTTGCTGTTTTTACTATCCCGTCAATTCAAATGCGGAGAGAGTGACCTTGAATGATATATATATATATATTTTTTATATATATAAGTATATATATATATATATATATATATATTTGTATATTTGTTTAGGATTTTGAAATTTCACATGTAGCAATGCGGTCATGCTGTTCATCATAGTTTGCCTCTGCGAGGTAAACCTCTGGCAGACCAGGAAACATGTCCCTCTCCCCAACGGTGTATGCAGTCACAGAAGGAGACGCAATATTTAACTGTTATACAAGTGGCCGATCAATTCAAACAGGCCTTTTCTCAGATGGGTCAAGAGAGAATGTCGCCATTTGCGCCGAAAAAGAAAGTACTTTGGATGGTTATTTTGTATTTAATTGTTCTTAATTGTAATACATATGGCCCTTTGCCACGATGATTGTGACTTTTGAATTAATCCATAAAATTACAAAATATTTCAAGAGTTTTAGAACCGAAATCATCAGCTAAAGTAATAGAAGTCAAACAGTTATATAATTTGTAATTGTATGGATTAGTTCAAAAGTCACAATCATTGTGGCAAAGAGCCATGCGTGTTAACTATTTAGAACAATGTCGTAACTTCAGCAAACCTTCCGCCAACTGGTTAATGTTATTCTGAGTATTTGTTACATATGAGCAGAGTCTATGCTTCAGAAGCATTGGCCGCCTGTTGAATAACTTTTTTGCTGGACAGAAATGAAAATATAAAGTCATAAATCCAGAATGGTGTGTTTTATTTCCGTTCTCAGCTGGTAGAGCACGATGCGCTATTGTACCGGGTAGGTGGTAAAATTATATCGATGTAATTTTTGCACCATACTTTAGCCTGTTCAAGAACTTTTCATTGTGCAGCTTGCGTTTTGCTTTTAGAGACCACCTCTGAAGACTGAATGTAGCAAAGTAACGGCACAGTCACACGGCACCAGGTATTCAACCCAATTCAATGTGAACAAGATGAAAAATATTTAAAGCAATTCTTCATAATTTGGCACACATAATTTCAATCATTGTGTTTGCATTGCCCGTTTTTTCATCGAATGTTTTTCGGTCTCTCTTCTCCCAATTTTTTTTAATCCCTTGGAAAAGTGTCGTATCTTTTTTCATCTCGATCACAGAGTCTTGGCAAGTTGCATGTACCTATGGACTGGGCCCTAACATTCTGGACAGCATTTCTCCCGACTGCAGAACTTCTACTTATGATGCAGTTTCCTGGTTTGAGCCGTATCTGATCGCTCGAGGGTAGGACAGGAGTGTGCAGTGACCCGGGGTATATTTGGATCAGGCAAACTAATTCATTAAGTCTGGACTCTGTTCCATATGTCAGTTTCTACATATTACAAGTCCGTTACGTAAGATATGCATGACCGAACGCCCTGCTTTGAGTCATTTGAGTGTCAGTTCCCGTCTCCCAATTTCAACTCCAGCGACCTGCCGCCAGACCGTCTGAATTCTGAATGGCACAATCTCATGCGCCTCCGGAATTATGGACCATTGTTCGTTGCCGGGCCATTAGACTTCATTTGAGATGTGGATTTATCTCTTGGGACGACGTTTAATTCAAAAGCGTGTCGAGAAGAGCGCCGTGCGCCGGCCTCGCCGCCGTGTTTTAGTTTGGCTCGGCTGACTCTCAGTCATTACGACCCCGCCTACAGTCAGCTGATTGCCAGAACGCAAACTCATTTGGCTAATGCAAGATGACTTGGCGCCAACTTGGCGACGGGAAATTATGACAATGCGTGGCGATGGCGCTTCTAGAGGTAAAAACCATTGGTTTTGTCGTCTCTTGATGTGTAATGAGCACAGGATGAAATATATGTGGCATTGTCTGTAATGCGTATATAAGAACTTGTTTTAGCTGTTATGCAGTTTAGCAAGATATCCTAACTTTGTCGTCCCTGTTGATGGCTCGTTTAGCTCCGAGCAATAGTTGAAGCAATGTAATAACTATGAAGACCCTGAATAGTCGTCTGCATCTCAGAGGGAGCCGCTTTATTTGCAGAGGGATATACTGTTAGTTCTTAGGAATGAGGGCAGGCTCATGCAGCTGAACCTCGATTTGGTGGCCTGTTGGTTAAATAAACAAAAAATTTAGCAGGACTGTGTACCTTCTGACCGTATGGGACCTGGATAGGGTTTTCGTATTTCGAAAACTTTTTTTCATTCTCTAGAAAACAAAACAAAACGTCGCGTGACAAAGGCGCTGTCTTTCAGATTTTTTATTCAGAAACAATTTCTCTCACCACCAAAGAAGTACCTTTCGAACGGACAGAACGCTTAAAACTGTTTTTGAAAGACGGACGCGTTTTCCCCAGTTGATCAACTATGAATCAGTACTTGGCGTGTGAGGGTAAAAGGCACAAGAGAGTCTAGCCCCTTCTTTTCGCTGTGGGGGTCATGCCCGGATGACTCCCTGGGTCCACCCCTGTATGGTGCACCATCTTAAGCCAGCTACCCGGAGCCATTCTGACGCCAGTTAAATGGGACAACGGTTTTCTAGTAGCGGAAGATCCACCCAGAGGAAGACCTCGTGGATCGGTAGGATTTGTAGATTCGTGGGGGAGGGGCATGTCGAGCACACGTCACGAAGCGCTAACACCGCCATCTCCAGACTGCACGCACTGCTGGAGCTCCCGGAGTCCTGGTCGCGTGACCGGAGATAGGACCGATTGTGGATATTTGTATGAATGACAAACGAAGAGTTTCAAAGCCTGGCATCATAACTTGTGATACAATAATCGGTAATAACGCAAAGGTCATTAAAATTAATGTGTGGAATAACACCCCATTCTGGCAGTTGAAAACCGAAATTGGCTCGTTTTTGAAGCCTACTTCATTTATCAGATATACATTAGTTTTGATTATCTAAAGACTTGGGAAAACAAGCAATTATGGGCTGAAGGGCCACCTTTTTCGTCTGACTTGCAACAGACTTTAACTTTTCTCCCTTTCGAACCAGAAATAGAAGTTAGAAATGAAATAAACTAACAATGAACATCTATCTATATCGAATATTTACTGAACTGCGTCGTAAATCCATTGTCACGCAAGACGGCATCAATCACACAAAACAGAGCCCAGCGAGATTAGATCTGGTATTTCAGACTCCGAGGTGTCAGACCAGTGCAGAGCCCGGAGTGGCGACGACACTGCCATCTGTGGAGCGGCGGCGGAGGCTCGGCCCCCGAGGCTCCTGACCACCCCGTGCCCAAGACTGCCAGCAGCTGCTTCAGATCCGTTGGTAACCGCGATGACTTTCCGGGAACCACTCTGAAGTCGATTTACAGGAATCGGCCCCGCTGCATGAGAACGTTATTCAGATTGGGTTAGAAATTGGAAATTGATACGTGCCGTTTGCTGGCGATCGTTTTCGAGGCAGGCCTACGTTTCCAATTTCCATAGCGCAGTTGCCACTTCCTGATGTTCAGTAGAGAACGTCATGGATTGGATATATGAATGAGAAGTCAATCCAATCCAATCCCTGGATTGGATTGAACGGGAGCTGCCTGGGAAATTCGGATATTTGTTATTTGGATATGAACTTTGTTTCATTTAACCGTATTTTACATGGATCCGATTTGGATTCTTTACCATCGTGTTCAAACAAATTGGGCTCAATGGTAGAAGCAAGGGGCAAGTGGGGGCAAGTGCCCCTCATCAATTATCAGCGACCTCTTAAATGGTCACAGCGCACAGCCCCCTGAAAGGTCGATGGTGTCCCCTGAAAATACCGCTTTCCACTTCCCCCCCACCTCTCCAGGATGCGGATGTGGCGCCCCCGCAAAAGAATCTGACGCCCACCTGATAGGTTTTCCCGCCGCCCAAAAGTGACACTCCCTGGTTCAGATGGCGTCCCTGAAAAGGTGCCCCCTCCCCGATCGGAAGTCCTGGATCCGCCTACGATTGGGCTGATTTCTCGCGGAAAATTCGGATTTGGATTGGATTGGATTGGACTTTTCATGGCTATGGATCGAATTGGGTTTTTCATGGCTATGACACGCTTCATTTTTCAGTAACAGTTAATGGTAGGTGTTATCACCCGCTTCACTCGTCTGATGAAAGTGGAGACTTCTGCAGCGCATTTTGTGGTATAATTTCATATTTTTAGCTTTACTGCGCTTTGATCTTGGAAGTATCGTATTTGAGTGATGGTACTACTTTTATTGGCTTCCTGTAGTGGAGAAAGTACCAATTAAGCTTGCATACGTTGTTTAGAGCATGCATCCTTTAAAGAGTTGGCTAAAAAAGCTGCCGACAAATGGTATGCAGTTCAGAAGGCCGGGTGGATGGCCCGATCAGTGAGTTCTGATAGGCACCAGGACATGTCGCGTCTGCCATCGGCACCTCCTGGGTTGTAAGCCTTGTTTTGGGCGTGTGTTGTCCGAGTGACAGTCAGTGTTCTGCTACGCCCATTGGGGTGTGGGAGGAATTTCTCAACCTCTCCCATCTGACCCCATCTCCCGGCTCGCGTGACATCGGCATAGAGATCAAAGGATGGTGCTCGCGCTGGCTTTCTGTTGACGCGTAATACAACACTTCATCCCCCAGGATGTACCATACTCGCATTTGAGTACTTCAGCTCATCTTCCACAGAGTGGATAGTGAGTAAATTGGCGGCATGATCGACTTGACGGATATCGTTTTCACCTCTAAATCAGTCGGTCCGGCGTAAGTGCGCCGTATAGAACCCCCGCTCACGCTCGCTCGGCCACTTATCGAGATGGAACATCTGAACGGGCCCACCATAAAATAGACCTTTTCAGCTTCATCGCGCGCCCGCTCACACCGAGTGATCGCGTCAGTGTTTAATATCGATGTGAACCGACTGCAAAGGCTGTCGGCCAGAACAGCCGCTCTCTGTCGATTTCGACTGGCTGTGACTGGCGGCGTGAGGTGGGCCACCGCGGCTTCGGCGCCGGTCTGTTCGCGCCTCGTTGGAAGCGGCGCCCGCGGCGGGGACGCAAGAGACGCGACCTCACCGGACACTGACGAACGGCCACAAAGCGTGCACGGCCGCGTTTTTGCCCCAAGATGAATTCATTGTTGTGATACGAGTATTTATAGAGGCGGCGCGCCGCTGCTGCCGCCGGGCTGGTTGTCAAAAGTGGCGCAGTGGCGCCGCTAGCAAGCTCCTAGTCGGAGGGTCATCAGCTGTCTGATGCAACAGAGGCGTTCACAGCGGAGGGCGTCGAAGACAGGTCTCCACGTTACACTTTGTGTGTTTTTCTTTTCGCTGGCTTTGATTCCTTCTACATGCCGTTTGATTAGCTGTGAACCATTACTTAATGCTTGATTCAAGACAGAGGCATAGCTAGACATTTATCAGTCGGGCTATAGCATGACAACCAAACCTAGAGCCCAGTTTGAATAATTTGGTAGGTCGTCTGAAGGCCCTTATAGGTAGCCGTGTTTAGGACGTACCGGTCGGAGTTCGCCTCGATCTTGGCTATGCCGCAGGGGCTACCGGTGACAGTGACCGCGGGATATCGCGACCGCGGGACACGAACTGTTATCCAGCGACGGCACCGATGAGAGCCTGGGTTTTGCCGCGCAACACGCTCTGTGCAGCGAGCTCGCAGGTGGCTAAGTCGAGCGTTCCTTGTAACGTGTAGTGCGGAGCAGCGTACACCCAAGCCACTCTTGTGCGGTGCAGTATCGTATAAGCAACAGGTAGTTGATGTCTTGCGGTGCAGTACAGCTACCAGCGCCCCATGGGCGGCGAGTCTAGCTCTCTGGACGCGTGAGGTGCGGTGCAGCGTCAATCAGGCGTCTTACGTTGTGCGGCGCAGTATAACCACATGCATATCGAAGCGCCATGTGCTAGATGGTACAGTATGACTAGTTTGAAACCGGGAGGCCATTAATGAGTACCTAACTAATTACATTCAAAGAGAATAGACGGAATCGATTCACTGTAAATGTGTGAATGATAATGTGCATGGAACAAAAATAATTTGCTAGGAGAGATGCAAATTTTAATGGTGCAGATATTTTGGGCCCAATAGCACACGTTCCACTCCTATTGGCAGGATTTTTCAAACATAAGGGAACATAGGAAACGGCACCAAGGGAAGTACAAAACGACACCAGACTTCCGTGTTTCACTCCTTGAACTATCTACTACAGGAGTTGAAAGTATGTTCAAGCAGAAGGAGGACCTGCTTATTTGGCACCAGCCTTGCGTTTAAGGTTTACTGCATAAGCGGTGCCACCAGCAACCTTCTTTACGTAGACTTAGGACACTTTTAAACCGGAGATTTTTCGTAAGGTGGATGGAAGAAATACCACTTAAGGAGTCGAGAATCCAAACTAAAGAACAATCAAAATAAGGGAACACTTTCCGTTTGATGAAAATCGCCGGCGAGGGTCTCAGAATTTAGGGGTTAGGGGACAGCCATCCCTCTACCTTATCTCCCTCTCCAGGGCCCTCGGCTCTGCGCATCTCACTTTCCTCTGCCCACGCACCCCTGGCCAGGTGAGGGCGCCGTTAGTTCTGCCCTGGCCGTCGGGCCACAGTTTCGGCGCTGCTCGGACCGCTAGGTGGCGCCACCGTCGCGGCCGACGGGGCCGACGTTGCCGACGTTTCCGAAGAACAACACTAGCCGTCGCTCGTAAATCGCCGCAGGCTTCCTTTGTTTCAGCTGCGTTAGCTATATTTCTCCTCTGAGATAACAAATAGCGGATCGCGGATCGCCGCGTTCGCAGTTAGCGGCGTTGTGCCGTAACGCTGCGGCACTGCGGCGTTTGCAGCGCTGCAGTGTTGCGCCGTTAGTGGCGCATGTGGCATTGGTAGAACCCATGCCACATGCGCCACAATCCCATTACAGCCATTGGGTAGACGTGTCTGGAGCGGACCGTAAGCAATCAACAGAAATATTTGAAACTCACGTCGTGCATTACAAAAGGCTCAGGTACCGTTTTCTAAATTTTTGTATAATGGGCGCACACTTTATGGAAAACAGCTGTGAGCTTACGATATTTGGTAGAATAAATTTATGGTTGAAAAATGCACACCCACTCCATGCGTATATCGATAGTGAGGCTGCTCTGGTGTATCTAAAGCACTATCGGGTGAATAAACAGCAGGTGCCTAAGTGAATTGGGAGCATTGTTCGCACGGAGGCTGGCAAATGTTCATGGTCATAATTCTGAATGTGACACCTGTGAAATATACCTGCGGTATTGATATTTCATATTATTATCGGAATTTTCCAATATGTCCCAAGCACTTCCAAAATTTGACCTTTATGTCCTCATTTGACCTTGAAGATATTAGCCTAGGTCAATGAAAATTGGCTATAATGTATATCACCATAGCTTCCGCCTACCCATCAATCGGCGTTTTTCTAAGCCTCTTAGTTTTTGAGATCTCAGAGGGGCCTAACAGGCCCCTGTAGTGCGTGTTAGTGGCAGACTCCTCTCTAATACGGGTGTTAAAGCCGGGTGGGGCTGTAGACGGATAGGCGCAGGATATCCCGCCCAGCCCACCCGCAGCCTATTCTTAGTCTTCTCAAATTTCGTGCTGGGTTTGCCTTTCTGCGCTCCTTCTCAGTGTCTATCGACACTGGTAGTGCACTATATTTTCACATTATTTCAGATGGAGAAAGCTTTATCGGGTCTCCCTATTCCAGTTAGTTCATACCTCCAAGTTCTTTTGGCCTAAAGCACGATGTCTGGTAACTGGAACCAGCGAGTCTTTCAGGAGATCCTCATTGCATCGCCCCAGCTGCATAGCAGCCTGAAATTCATGGCTGGTGTATGATGCGTAATTACGGAATTTACTTCCAGCCAGTTTTCTTAAGGCATGCCGTTTTTGGTTTCAACAAGAAGCTTTTGACACTAAGCAGCAAGCCCGCGCCATTCCCCGCTTCGAAGCTGTCGTTACGGACTGCGTTGGAACCCACAGGCGGTCGCAGGGTCGCCTGTGCAAGTGCCGAGACCATTGCAGATTACGGACGATAGCGACATAAGACTGCCTCCATCACTCTCCAAACGAACTCATACCTTGCTGATGTGTTCTGCTATACTCTGAGGCACCGGGACATTAGAGACGACTGTGTATGTGGTAACTACATCTTTTTCAGCAGGAACCTTGGCTGGTGGTACCAGCTGCAGTGTTCACACTGGCCATTCTGCAGGGTTGGCACGTGCTGCAGCCTGCAGAGGGGTCGGCCTGGTCAGCAGCAGTACACCCACATCCGAGCCCGCCTAGGCATGGCTACTGCGTAATTTACACCAGCACCATTGAGGTTATGTGTCTCAAAGCACTTCCATTCATACTGCGTAATCGCAATCCACGGTACATGGTGGCTTCTTCCCTCCGGGCTGCGGCTCTCAATCTGTACCCTTTGCTAATTGCCATTTTTAGAGCCAGCACAGATTTGAGCAATATGGTGTGGTTCTAAACCACTCAGATGGAAATGTTCTTGGTAGGTGGCACCTATTCATCGTTAATTCGTAAGAACTACTGTTATTAACATTCTTTTGACTGTTGCCTCTAAGGAAAAAAGTTCGAATTATGCCAGTCTTCGCTAGGTTCGCCACCGCAATCACCTATCCATGTCCAGCCCTTGGTGGTCCTTGACGACGTCAGGGGCTAGTAAGCACTCTTTCGAAAATTTCGCCCCTGACAATTCGACGCATGCGAACAGTTGCTCGAGAAAGGCGCTCCAATTGCTGAAGCAATAGGAATTGTTTAACGGGCTGATCATCAAAGCATCAGCTCGGAATCAGATGATGATTTCAGAGCTGCCGACAATTGGTTCCCGCTCTCTGAGTATTTCTCAAACGGATGCTAATCCTGCCTGGCGCCGTTCTGCGAAACGTTTCATCCCTTTGAATCAGCTCTTTGTCATAATGAAGGCGCCATCATTTCTAATTTTACCATCTTAAACGCTTCCGATTTCCTTTCAAGCGTCTTCAGTCATCGTAAGCTGTGTCATTTTAACTCTAATACTTAAATGCCTGGCGCCTGTGATCTCAGGAGGACCGTGAATAACTGGTTGGCAGGATATCACTAAGGGCCGGAACTGGGGCTGGTAAGCCAACTAACGAGAGACCGGCACACTCAGAGGGTCACAGTAGGCCAACCTACCCTCCTTTCCCACATTTGTGTCTCACTTTATGCGTGTAATAATCCGCCGGCGGCGCGACCCCCGGGGCCGGATGTGAACCGCGGGCTGACGCGTGCCGCCTGGAAAGGGTGCCCGCTGCGCCCCCGCAGTGGCGGCGGCCTGGAAGGAGCGGACTCGGCTTCGACTCATCCGAGCGCGCTGCCAGCCTGCCGTCCTGCAGAAAAACGCCTCCTCGCCGAACAGCTGAGCGCGAGATGAACAAGCGGCTCCGATTTCGCTCATGGCAGGGAATCGCCGAAAAACGACCGATTGGGGAGGAAATGTCTGGCTCGTCAGATAAAAATGCTGCCACAAAAAGTGGGCTGGAGGCGATTTTTCAGCGGGAGGGTGATATGCAAAACTGAGCCGTCACCTGTGCTCGGACGGCGCGCCCTGTGCCCAACTGCGGCGTTTTTGTTGTCAGCAGCAGCTAACGAGAGCAAACAACATCAGGCCGACATTGTGTCTGCGCTATTTTTGCCGCAGATTGTCTCCCCCATGAGCTACGGCGGAAAAGTGGAGGGCGCTATTTTTGCCGGCGGCTGCGGCTGCGGCGGCGGAGGGTGGTCCGTCCGGTCAGGTGGCGCTCTCGGGCCATCAGCGCAACACCAGATACGGAGCTGAAGGCTTCGGAACCGTCACGTTTAGAGGGGGAAATTTTATCAGCTTGGGATTGTTTTTATGCTGATGCCCAGGTTTCAGAGGCGAGTAGCATCCGTAGTATCCAGCCGCGGCTCTCGGGAGGGCCCAGCAGTGAGCTGACACTTCCTGGCTGGTTGCATTTTCCGGCGAGGAGGTGACATATAAGTTTAATATGACGTATTTATTTTTTCTTCTGTTTAATGTTTGTCTTATGTGGAGGCATCATAAAGTAGCTTCGACACTGTGTGCCGAGCCACAGACATGTTTTATATCTGTTGCGTCTTGGCCATGCCATCGTTTGACGAATGTGTATTAACATCAAGGAAAACTAAGACATGTTTTACCATTTTAGAGGATTATGTGGAGAGATAATTTAAGATGAGAGCAAGGTTTATATTTAATTTTGCCGCCCCGGGGTCTCGTCAAACTGTAGTGCCAAAAATGTCTAGTCAGAAAAAATATCGGTATCACAGTATGCATTTTTAAAAACAGATTAAGAACCATTTTGGCACATTAACTCGTAGCGTTCATTCGTCGTTTTGGTTTGGTTGTTCACTGTTCATGGAATTATCCATGAAAATGTCCCGCTATTTGGTGAGAACTCAAGGACGGTTGCTCTATGATAGTAACCAAAACAATTAGATGTAAGCCAAGCTACCAAGCTCAGAAAGGATATTAATAAATCATAGATGGTATGCTTTGCATTTTAATGGGGGAGGTGAGCCGACCCGATGTATACCTTTTCATGATATCCTCCTATTAATTTCAAGCTACTCAACCAAGCCAAATCGAAACGGCCTTTGTCTCCGCTAGCAGTTCAGTTAACAGACCTGTCGATAGCGGTATGATTAGCATTGTTGCGGTGCCTAAACACATGTCGGTATTTAGAGTTAGCCACCGAACAATAGCCCGCCCTCCCATTCACCTTCAGCTATTTTCTGTCATTGTGAGCATAGCAATTATTCGTCAATGTTCCGATAACTTCCCATCCCTGTGTAATTACGCTTCTTTATTCAGGCCGCCTGGTCCACTGAATAGAGGCCCGTAATTACCCATCTAACCACACGTGAATAATTAGACAGCAGTGCAGGCCGAGCAGTTATTATTTAAAGGCGGCAGAGCACGGGCACCCGAACGCACGCCCTGCGTTCAGCCTCGTTTCTCCTTCTTGACAGGCAACCACAACAAAAATACGCAAAAATGATATGAAAATACGCGGGCGACGCCGACGACGACGCTGGCAACCTAATCGGGCGGAAAAACGTCGTTGGCGTCGCGCGCGCGCGCGTCGCTAGCGCCCCGGTCCGCCCCCGCCGCCCCCTGCTGGTGGCGTGACCAATAATTGGTAAACGGCCTCGCGTGCGGCGGCCAATTGGCGTTTATGAGCGCGTGCTGCGGCCGCGGCGTAATCAGGCCACCACAGGTACAGAGGTGCCTGTGATACCTGTCGCACCCCCGCCGCCCAGATTTACCCGGCGCTCTGGCGCGGGGGAGAGGCGGGAGTTTGCGCTGCTAATCACTCCGGTATGGTACTGCGCCGCATGAGTGAGATATGGGTATTGCCGTACAGTGGTTGGGGGTATGTCACGAGCAGGATGCGATGAATGCATTTTTTCTATGAAATTATAATAAGCCAAGTTTGAAGACTAATTGATTGCTCGAGTAGGGCATAACGTCAGAAGCACCTGATAAAAGGACACGCTCCTTCTCAAGGGTGTTTCTATTCTAAGAGTTTTGTCGCTCTTTTAGATGTTGCCTGTATTTATATGTGGCTGACTGTCCTGGAAATTTATTCCAGTGGCTTGGAAATTGTATCCATAATAGGTCTAGGCTTAGATATTTCGTCGTTGTGTACGTTCATTACCTGACCACGTTAGTTCTAAGCACCAACCTCCTTCCAGCTCGCTGTCTTCACGCCTCTTTTCTCAAGGATTCTGAGTAGCCTTTCCAGCCATGGCAGCGGTGGAGGTCGGCAGGCGGCCGTGACTCTGTGATACCTGTCCCGCCTCTGCCCGCCGACCGTCTCAGCCCTCTAACTGTCCCTGCCATCTGTCCCGGTCCACCTCACGGACCGTCTCAGCCCTCTAACTGTCCCTCCATCTGCCCCGGTCCACCTCGCGGACCGTCTCAGCCCTCGACTGCCCCTACCATCTGTCCCGGCTCTCCCCGGTCCAGGCCTCTGACTGTCCCTCCATCTGTCCCGGTCCAGCTCCAGTCCAGCCCGCGGACCGTCTCAGCCCTCTGCCTGCCCCTGCCAGCGCTAATAACGGCCAACGCCGCACCGAGTTTATGGCTTTATTATGAGGAGCGAATATTTTCCATGGTCACCGGACGACGGCGGCGCTGCGGCGCGCTCTTTGTTGGCGCTCTGTCCGGTTGGTCACGTGGTTCGCACGTCATCTCAGTGTCACGGAACTGGGGCCGCGCCCCCGTCACGGACCACAGATGATGGCTTCCTGAGACGCCAACCTGTCAGTTCCTGTTGGAACATTACCTGTTTTAAGTAGAAGCGTGTGTGTCTGATGGGCTTAACCCGCGCCCCACCGGGGTTCGGCGCCACCTTCGCCCCACCGGGGGCCATCGATGCCCCCTCTAACTCCGAAAATATGGGCGTTAGCGCAAATCTGCAAAGTGCAATGAAAGCTTGCGTGAATTTAGTAAGAAATTACTTCGCATGTTTTAGTGCTCAGGTCAATGGTTTGACCTCCAGAGGTCAAATTAGGTCAAGATCGGCTATTTTCACCAAATATGCAATGATTGAGCAAACTGGGCATAACTCTTATGTCATTAGAGCTATTGAGGCCTGGTAAGTACATTTGATAGCAAATTGCCAGTACTTTTTCCGCTATGTGGAACGTAAAGACCTCCCGCCAGTGGTTTGACCTCCAGAGGTCACCTCGTGACCTAATATGACCTGAGGTCACGAAGGTCGAAGTAACCTTGCTGTATATCAAATGAAAGCCAGTGACAAGACAAACACGATGGTGTTTGTTTCACCGCTCTAGCTTAATTAGGTCAAAGTTATTGCCAAATACTGTTTTTGACCTCTGGTGACTTGGATGACCTTGGAAAAGTCAAAGGGCAAATATGACCCCTGGGATCCGTGAAGAGTGTCCAAAACGTTGTTCTGAGCAGTCTGAGTATTTGCAATCATTTTTGTGGCTTTTATATCATGAAACAACTTTTCCCTATGCTTTTCCAATGGGAGAGGTCGCCTCGTGACCTGACCTCAGGGCACGAAATCGAAAAATCCCGGATATCACCTTGTAGACCCTGGAGGGGTTATGAAGTGTGGAAGTTTCAAATCGATCGACTTTGAAATGTAGCTCTTACAGAGCTCTAAAGTGAAGTGAGGTGACCTTGGTTGACCTAGTCTGGTGACCTGACCTTGGGTGACCCGGGGTAAAAATTTCAGGGATGATAGGAAAATGATGCAGTAGAGGTGGCCCTCAACTGCGGTGCTGCGCCTCGTCTTTTCTGCTATCCCGAAAAACCTTAGGGGCCATCATCCCCCTGGGCGAGGTACGAAGTGCCTCACGAGCGAGACCACTGTCACAACGCATTAAAGCAAACAGTATATATCATATATTTTATTTCAATCACCAATAATAATTTAACGTTGCGCTAAACCTGACAGAATTGATTGATACCCGCTGACACCGCATCCCGAGACAGTATAGCGAAGAATTTCCTCCACCAATTTATTGTGATAAATCGCGCAAAAGCAACAACGTTTTAGGAATTTCGTCTTTTAGTGTTTGTGAATATCATCCGCCGTGGCAGTCAATTCGATTCCGAATATTAATTTTGGCCCTAGCCGTACGGTGACGGATCCACAACTTCATTTGGGGGAGGGGGCTCGGATCTCCCCTGTCATTGGCTCGGAACAGCTTCTGGCTATATATTAACGATAGGCACTCCGACATTCGGGGAGGCTTGAGCCCCTAGCCCTCCTTATATCCGCCACTAAAACTGTCCTTCTCACTGTTCAATCAAAACCGATGATTGCACACAATTTTATGGGCAGGGTTACGGTGTAAGATACACTGTTCTTATGATGCCCTGTATTATACCTGGTCAAGAACAAGCCATGGAAAGCGATTTCGCAGGAATTTTAGGCGCAAGTTGAAAGAGAACCATACACCAAAGCCATTTATCAGCTGGGAACTGTTGGATCCCCGATATATCCGGGGTTGCCCTACCCTCTGCAGTGACCCTGGCGACTCTGTCCCCTGTCCGGATGTGGTGCTACAATACTCCGCCGGATGGCGTCCATCCCTGGTAATTAATGACTGCTCAGAATTTCGGCCGCTTGTTCAAGAGCCGCCACTGTCGCTGGTATGACCCCAGAACGGAGCGGATGACTTTATGCTACAGCCTTGACGCTGGCAATGCTCCAGTCTAAAGGTGAAAATATGTGGGCGCCTTGAATTTAAACAGTATGTTTTCCATTATTCGTCGGCTTATAACCGGTCTGCTTATCGTCATCTATGTGTGAAATGAAACCCTCTGACAGGCTGAAGAAGGAGAGCAGCTTTTTGAGCTCTGTTTTGGCCGTTCCGGCTGTATGTATGCGGAGTCATAAAGATTTCCCCCAGGGGCGGCCGCGGCGTAACAGGACCGGCGTTGTGAATTTTCCGTTTATGACCGGCGTTGTAAAATTAACGGCTTATCATTCCGTACGGGCCCGGAGAGCCGCTCTGGCGCTGGTCAGGTCGAGTTTTTGGACCGAGTTTACGACCTGGTGAGGTGCGGACACCGCTGTTGGGACCCAGACGTTGCACCAGAGAATATCGTGTTCTGCATGGCAGCCTCCGATTAGATGGGTTACGGTGACGTGGGGCTATGGAAAATGTTGCACATTGTTTGTTATTCTTTTGTGCTATTCAACTGGGCTGTTACAGATGCTTTGTTTTTGGGCCCGCAGCGTTCCATTCCCCTTCCGACAATAATATAAGCAGTCCATGCTTTCATCAAACTTACAGACATTACATTGCTCAGTGTATGCTTTTAGCAAGTTAAGATTAGGTGGGAACTTATCGATTAAAGTGCATGCAAACATAAAAGATACATGGTAATTCTGTTGCAAAGCTGTGCCCAAGGGGAGACATTTCTCTTCAAAACATGTACTAAAATTTATTAAGAATACTTGGTAAGGTCTTGCAATCTCAACCAAAAAAGAACTCTTCTCATGAATTATATGGAAAGCGCGTAGATACGTGAATTATATGGAAAGCGCGTAGATACCACTAATCTGTATCAATTCGTCGGCGGGAGTCACCCACCGGCGACGCCGCTGCCGCCTGCCAGTCCTCAATCATCGCTGTAAACTAGATGACCGATACGGGCACTCTCTCATGTCCCAAAACATAGCAGCTCCGACGGATATTTATAATGTCCCGCTTGTAAATGAGGCTATTATTCTTGTAGGCTTGAGATGGGTCACTCTATCTGATTTGGGAGCTGGCCGGGTCTGGCCTGTGCCACCTCCAGAGTTTAGTGATGACAAAAAGAGCCACGTTCGAAGCGTGTGTGATCCCGGGTTCAACTTAAGCCGTGGATACTATAATATAATTTGTTTTATTATGTTTAATGAAGCCTTGTTTTACATGATAAGACTAAGGGTTTGGTATGTTGTGGAGTCCTGGATGAATGACCCAGCATTCGCTTCGAGTTTTCGAACCTTCTCCTTGGCACACTTACCTCCGAGTTTCAGCGTTGGAGATAGCTTCGATCGATTAGATACGAATGGAATAGTCCCTGCGTCGCCAAAGACGAGAGCTGTTCTAGTCTAGTCTAGTGGGCCGCTTGGAGAGTTTTGGAAGTGTAGATGGAGCCTTACGACAGAATGGGAAGCTGGGGGAGAGGGGAGGAGACGACCGGGCCCTACGTGCGGAAACGGTCCCACATCAGTGTAGAAAAAGGTTATGATAGTCATCTGGCGGTTGGGGAATGCTGTGACATAGTGCCGGCCTGGTTTCTGCGGAAAGATTAGTGATGCAGACCAGCTGTGTTTAAGGACCCAAGATCAGTGATAGCAATCTTGTACGCATTGGGTTCGAAAGAAAATATAAGTTCTAGAAATGATACATAGAGAGTAATATGTCACCTTACTGAGACTGGGAACGGTGGCTGATTTTCATGTTGTGCTCCTTTTTATTCAAAGACCAAGAAATCTCAATCTCGTGATTAAAAAAATGTTATTTAGTTTGTTATGCCGCTGTATATCTCCGTCTTGGAAACTTGGCCTCAACAGCATGCACCATAAAACCAGCTACCTTGAAGCTTTTCTGCAGCAACATTCTCAATTTCTCGAGTGGCCACAGAGCTTATGAAAGTCTTATGAAACGCCTGTGTGGCACCGGTCACAAAAAAACACAATGCCTTGCCCGGGATGAAGTTATTGAAGAATGGCGTCGATACGTCATGGGAAATGGGCTCATTTTTTTGTGCGGGCGCCGGATAGACGGGGAGGGGAGCGACCTCTGGCGAAACCGTCGCCGCCTCCTCTCAGTCTAATGCGTGGGACCGCTGTCCCAACTCTGCCGATAATTTCCGCCCGTACCGTCCTCTATGTTCAAGAAGCTCCCACCGAACACTTGGCATGAACTCTTGTATGTATTATTTTGTTGGTGGAAACTTGAAATGAGTAGCCTCGAGCGTGGGAGCTTTATAAATGTCACACTCACAAACACTCAGTACGCCTTAAGTGCTCCGGTAATACTTGTGTAGCAAGCTGTTTTATTTTCCTCTGACTTGAGAGATGCTATTTATTTATTTGCATTGTTTTATTTAAGGGCAGTGGTCAGCAGGTTGACCACCCGTGGCAGACGAAAATGTCACATGCTGGGCACATGCAGCACACTTTTTACCACCGAAAGATATATTGCATCGCCATATATTTAATCATTTCCTTAAATGGTTGGTATTCTGCCTCCTCCAATTAATCTGTGGACCTCCCACCCTGGTCGTTTTGTCTCTTTATCTTCTTCCATCGTTCCTCTTTCTCGGCGCTCCCTTCCACCTCAGCAGCGGTCCGCGTGCAATGACGAGAGTATGACTTCTTTCAGAGGGGCTCCATTTGGTCGATTGGCAGTCGTCCCGTGCGCGCTCGTAAAACACGCTTTATGAATAAATAAATGATTAGGGAAATATCCTCGGCGTTGACAAGACAGCGACAATGCGTGCCGGCTCCAGTGGGGATGACGTCGGCCGGATTGTCGCCGGCAGGGGCGGCTTTCCGGTGGCTCGACGGCCCCGGTCCCCTCGTCGGACGGCAGCCCCCTCAGCTCGCCTCCCTCCTACAGAGGATGAGCGCGGTAAATGTTTCATCGACGCACCCGATGCATCCGCCGCCTCGCCGTCTAGTTATCGTTCACTGGAGTGTGTGCTGATGTCGGTACTGGTGCTGCTGGCGGAAAGTTAGCTGGCGTGGGCGGCGTTCGGCTATCGTCGGCTGAAGTTTTTTTGAAATGGCGATGCAGCAGCACCGCCTGCGGCATATTTGATGAACTCTGCCTTTACGACTTGGTCAGCAACATCATAGACAAGTTTGGCAGTGACCGCCCGCACATACTGGCGCTATTTAGCACGGCGCGGCGCTCGTAGGCCGCAAAGCAGCGCGGTTTTATCGCTCGTCAAACCTGAATTCCATCCCGTCGCCGCCCGTGTAAAAACCAGACTGAGCGCACAGCCGCCCGCGGCGCTCCGCAAACCACATCACACGGCCAGAAATCGAAAAAGTTGGCGCGTCACTGGAGCGCGCCTGCCTTTGATCGCGTGAGTGCAGATTAAACGAGTGAATCACACAAAAGACGCCTCACCTTTAACACCCGGCATTTACACAGCCGAGCAAAGACTCCAGCGCGAACTTATCGGCGGGCGTCGGCCGGCCTTCCCCTCAGCGCATGGCAGCGGCGTTCGCCGCGCGTCGCATTATACCGATGACGCCATTACTCGGCTCCGCGGCGGTAGACAATTTCCACGCGACGGCTAAACGATCTTTATGACGTCCTGACAGTCCGGTACCGTCTGGCGGCGGTGTCGGCTGCAAATGATGGCGGCGCTCTCCGCCGCGCCGCCGCCGCCGCTCCGTCATCCCAGCGTCATCAGCCGCTGCCTCATCCGGACGCGCAGAGGCGGAGTCAGCTCTGACAACTCGGGCGGCCGGACCGACTGTGCTTCAGCCGATATTCAACGGCACAAATAATGGAATTATAATTTTTCACTCCAAGCCGAAGCCCCGCAGATGACTACCTATTTTTGTCCCTGAGAACGCCCCTGTGGCCAGAGTCACAGCCTCATTCAGACCAAGACAATCGCGCATGTTACCGGCAGCGACGATAATATCCGACAGTCGTTAGCGACGCCAGTTCGGTGTCGGCCTCTCCCGTGAAAGGATGCTGCCGCGCCGCCCAACGGTGGCAGCTATTCCATCGGAGGGGAGGCCACAAAGCCGAAGCGAAGATGACTGCAGGGAAGTTGGATTTGTTTCTAGAATAGGTAACGCCTCCAACGCATTTAAGTAAAAGTAGATATTGTCCAAATTCTGAACTAATCAGCAGGCACCGTTATGCAAGCATCTGCTGGTTCAAATAGCATATCTAAGTCTAAGATTATCTGCTATTATGGAGACACTTTCTGCACTACCGATGAAACGTCGGGATCTTAAGGGTGGCATAAGGCCGCTTGGTATATTTGCTCTTTGGTCGATACAGCAATATTGAACGGGTGAAATATGTTCATGTTACATGGGACTCTGTGCCCCAGCGTGGTCCCGCGTCTTCACGCCACCCTTGGGTGTCTGGCATGTCTGCAGAGGCTAATGAAGATGTCTGCACGTTCAAGATACTGCCGAAGCTCACACATTGCTGTCTGATATTCCGTTGGTAGCTTCATCGTTTTTTTCATTGCATTAACCTCTTAGATCTAGACAAGATAAACCCACGATTAGGTACTCCACTTTCCTGATTATGGTATTTTTACATGTCAGGAAACGCCTATCCTACAACCTGACCGTCAATTGCAACTGCCGCTGCTCAGAGAACTTCTTTATACGGGGTCTACAAAAACCGATATGAATGATTCAAGCATTTTCAGCGGCGACTGTCTCCCCGGCTGGTCTCTGCTCTGCGTCTGCACGTGGACGAACGGCGCATCGGCAGCGACGGGGAGCGGCAGCGCGCGGCCGGCGTCCCTCGCCGACAATTAGTTCATTACGACCGGGATACCCTGATTGCACTGCATTCAGCCGCCGGTGGTCGGCGAAATGACCGAGGGGGCCAGCATGTAACTGGTCGGAAAATGGGACTTCTTGGCCCGATAAATGATCAGTCCGTCTGTAGCTATAAAGCCGATTAATGGCCGCAGGCTGCGGCCGCGGGAAAAGATAGCGCTAAGCCTGCCGGCTCTCGCCCCAGGCGCGAAATTGACAAAATTGCGGCCGATGGAGGAATTAGAGGAGCTGCGACCGGTTTTGTCGCGGATGGACGTAGGTCCGGTTCGACAGCAGCTCAGCAGTCGATCGGAACAGGAAGGAGGGTGATAATTTTATCTCATCAAACAGCTGTATTAGGTCGTTCACCAAAATTTGTAGGTCAGCTTCGTCAGATTTCAAAAGCCGCATTTGATGGATACTGGATAGTAAGTGTCATTATGGGAGCTATGCCAATTGCCTACTTTGTTAATTCACAGAATTGTCTCTGGAATAAGTGTGGTTTGTTCTGAGCCCATCAGTTGAGTGTTTACAATACGCCCTTGCCATATCGGGCAGCGCGCTGCGGCAGCGACTGCAGCTCGGTAGTCAGGCGGCCGCAGCATGTTCAACACGCGTTGGCACTCAGGCAGCTAAACTGGAGCAAAGTCAGCCCTCCTATTTTGGAAATATGACCTCAGATACAAGTGATAGCAGGTCTCTTGCACCTGGCGGACCGGTGCTGGAAAGGGTCCGCTCTCTCTCTCTCTCTCTCTCTCTCTCTCTCTCTTTTCTCTCCGCTGGATGGCTGCCCACCACCCTTGTTTCCTTCATGTCGGAATTTCTCTGCTTTCAACTATTTAGTAGCTAGCTTTGCAGGCACTTTTTCTTACTTTGTTCTGCGTCACCACCTCAGCAGAGCCGTTCTTGGAGCAGCCTGCCATTGACAGTGCCCTCGGGCACGGTCGTTACGATCGGGTACCGGAAATACCGGCTCGCACAGAGAACTGTCACTACTGCGCCGGCGCTTGGGGGACAAGGTCGCTCTCGGCGGTAACCCTCTGCCGCCCTCGCGCACCCATCAGCCAGTGGTGGACAGAAACGAACAACGGAAGACGGTAAAAGATAAATTTTGGGGACTGGTGACCGATTGGGTGAGCACACTGGAAATTTAGCTTATGTCTCCAAAGTGCGCCGTTATTTATACAATAGTTTAAATCAGCCAAAGTCAAGGCCTGCTTACACGGACTGTATAGGTAGGGTGGTCTCATGTGCACAATGCAAAACAAGGATTTGATTTGATATTTTTGCGGGCGGCAGATACGGAACGGCGAACAACGCCGTGCTTAAACTAGTTATCGTGCCTACCAAAACGTTGATGAATAATTGTGCCGGACATCTCAACGCGCTAGCCAAAAAGAGGGCACCGTAGAGCTCGAATAAAAATTCCTCAGAGTCTGAATGTGACAATGTTATTGACTGGGCTTCGGCCTGATTCATCAGAACGCTGTTAATTTCGGCCGAGCCACTTTTACTTCGGACTTTACCTACTAGAACTTCCACTATACCAATATAGTTGAAGTAGGCAGCGTGGCTCTGGTCAAGAAGTGGCAGCCTGGAGGAGGGTATATTTATTTGTTGGCGGCGCCGGACTGGAGCGCGGCGTCCGGGCTGGACGACGCTCCTGCGAGCCGCCACAATGGCGAGTGACGACGACCGGCCGCCAATAAATCGTCAAAAAGGTGGCAGCCGGTCCCAGCTAATGGCTGGGCTCGGGCCAGAGTCACGGCGGCAGATCTGTGACAGGGGCGGACCGAGATGAGCGGCAGAGGCGGGCGGAGATGAGCGGCAGAGGTGAGCAGAGATGTGTGCTAGAGGCCGGTAGAGATGTGCCTAGAGACCGGCAGAGATGAGTGGCAGAGGCCGGCAGAGATGAGTGGCACAGGCCGGCAGAGATGTGTGGCAGAGGCGGGCAGAGATGAGCGGCAGGGGAGGGTAGATGTGTCGCAGGGGCGGGTAGATGTGTGTCGCAGGGGCGGGCGGAGTTGTGTGCCAGGGGTGGGTCGAGATGCGTGGCATAGGCAGTCAGAAATGTGTAGCAGAGGCGGGCCAAGATGAGTGATAGAGATAGGCAGAGATATGTGTGGCACACGCGAGCTGAGGTATAAGTTGTAAAACGTCTCGAAAGGGACTGAGATCGGAAACCGTGGAAGCCTGAGCTGTACTGCGGAGGAAAGGGGCCATCCAAAAATTACGTAACACCAAGGTGGGGAGAAGAGGGAATTTAGTCACAGCGTTATCAGGCGTTACACAGGGTCCTTAAAAGGCGTTGCATGGAGGAGGTAGGTCAACAATAAAATACACGTGTTTACCGCAATTTAATGGACGGCCCCAAACTTAGGGGAATGGAAGAGGCGGCGGGAAACTTTACCGGTCCTTTTATGTTAAACTCTTGTTTTCCTGTAAGAAAAATCGCCGTAATTACGTACAACTATGGTAGGCTTTTTAAGTACGAAACTGCTGATGCTAAATACAATGAAGATAAGTTTTACTGAAAAGTTACTTGACAACATCGTAGCAATTCAAAAACACGACATTGCACTCGTGATTCCTAAAAACTTACTAGTTCTTGCAGGGCTCTCAAACAGCCAGCTAGCCCAACAAACTAATGAACGCTACCTTTCTCTAGTGCCCGGAAATAGCCTGCGTTTTACATAGCCTGCCTGTCCTCCAATGACCAACCATAATGGCCTCGTGAACGTTCGCGGCTAAACACTGCCAGCGACCACTACAAACCGGTTGTCGCTAACGTTACCCCTCCCCGCGACCTCCACGTGGCGTGACGCGGTCGCGGGATGAGTGGTGACCAGCGATGCCCGCGATAGGCCAGCCGCGCCGCTGCATGGCCCCTCCGCGCCGCTAAATGACCCCTCTGGGCCGCTCCTCGACCCCTGACTGTCCTCTGTAGGCCGCCAACACCCCTGCGTGACACTCCGGTAAGGTTTCAGGGCTCTTCATGACTACGTGCCGAAGGGATTTCCATGCATCCGCATCACCTCTCCACTCAGTTACGTCACCCCAGCCGCCAGCCGTTGTCGTAACAGAGGGAAGCCAGAGTACCTATCATGTCACCTTCTAGCGAATAGTTGTATGCATAATCAATAGTCCAACGAGTCCCTCAGCTGTGTAAAAGCTGCATGACGTAATATTTTCCATTCAATTAAACCTGATTGGTGTCTTTGGAATAAGCAGGCAATTGTAATACACTTTATTGGAATCTTTTCAGGTTATCATTTAATGGATTTTAGACATAGCGTGTCAGATTCAAAACACTTTCTCTTCTTGTTTACAGTTTCTGTCGGTACCTAATCTTTATCGTTACTCGTTCTCGAAATCTGGCCGTTACTGGTGAGACCGCGCCTCCGTCCCTGCCGCGCCACACATGTCACACCTGATGCGGCAGATCCTCCAGCCGCCTGGCGTCTCCCGGACGCCGACCGCGACGGCCGGAGGTCCACGCCGGTTGTGAACAGGTAGAAGCTTTCTTTCAACAACAACCGCTCTCTCGCGCGCGACTGAGGTGCTGTTATCGCGGCGCGGCGGCGGCGATGGTGGCGCACCGATGTCTGATAGACTGGCGCACAGGACGCGCGAGCATCCATTGTTGTCGTAAAGCGTGGCGGGCCCACCTCCATGCTAAGTGCGCGGTCGGCCACCGGGGACAATGGGAAGGGTCGTGTCGCAGCGGCGCCAGAGCTGTATCACTGAGACCCGACCTCAAATGTGAACTAAGGCGCCGGTCAGACATATGAGCATCCTCGCCGGGATAATGTGCTGAGAGGTTCTGGGGTAGGAGACCAGGTGATCGTGGTGGAGGGGGCAGGGCAATGCATGTCAGGAGGTGGTTGTTCGTGGAGGTCATGCTCAAAATCTGGTAGGTAGGTGGGATACAATCACCTGTGACACCAGCTTGTGTTCAGGTCCTATGCAGGACCTTGAATACGGCTAGCCTCTTCAGCATCTCTGCTAACAGAGGTGAGAGTTGATGACGTCATAGGAACTCTGCAGCTGACGTGTTTTAGACAGCAAGTCACTTGGCACCTGAAGAGGCAGGTGGACAGAAACACAGAGAGATAGCAGGGGAGGCTGACTCTTGGTTTGATCTTAAAAAGGAAAAGTGACGTAGAGATCAGGCGATAACAAGTGGCATCCCCTTTACAGTCCAGTGGAATTTTGGAGTTTAAGCCAAATAAATGTGGTGCAATTTGTTCGGGATAAAACTTACCGACTTCTGTTGCAATAAAAGGCATATCCTTCCGGCAAGTTGACCGTGATTTAATGCCACAAGTCCTCAGTGAACCTATCGTGGAATCAGCTGCCGGTGTCTGCAGCGGCCAGCCTCTGCTTCCAGCCCCACTTCCTTAAAAGCACCTGGTCCTGACAGGTGGGTACACTGACAGCCCAGGCTTGAAGTGCATACCAAGATTCATGGGCGCAGATTGGGGTGGCGACCATCCAAATCAAATCTGTCACATCAGGCGGCACGCTGGACAGCGAGCTCCGTGCAGGGCGGCTGCCGCCGTGGGAACCACTGGCCACTGTCACGCAGGCGACCCACCCTGTAATGGCGCATGACAGCTGGTATGTTCCATATGACGTATGCATAAGACGGTATAATGCACAAATACATGTTGGGTGTCAGGCGGACAAGCATCGCTGGGTTGCATTTGGCAGGAAAGTTATTGCAACAGTGACTGCAGCTCACTGAGTATATCATTTCGGGGTGGTGTGTTTGTCAACGTGACCCGATCCTGTACCACAGACTAATCATGGCTGAGCATCGCGCCTGATAGGCGATTTCTCCTGCACTGTCAGCTTTACCGGTCTATCCCGCATGGGACATCTCTGAGGTAACGGTGGGTACTGTTGCTATGCTACTGGCCTCCAGATGGACACCCTACTAAATATTACAATTCATTAGTTGTTTTTGACGTGTCATTACGAAGAAGTGCGGGGTTCAGAGCAACACTTTCAGTCATCCTTGAAACGCAGTCGATGATTGAAATGTCGGGTTTCAACAAAGGACGTAGGTATTTCCAATATCCTAACTATAAGAACAGTCCTTCTTCGAACAGTTCCTTCTTGATGACTCCAGTCTGGATTCATCCTCCACACAGATTGACAGCAGGGCTAACTCCGGGGTAGCCTGTAATATTATATTATTAAGATGTTATAGATATTATTAAGATGTTATTATTAAGATGTTAAGATATTATTATATTATTAAGAATTATACACTGATCTTATATTATATAAGATCACGTGTAATATTACTGTTGCGCTGTCTTTGCCTGCGGTCGGTTCCCGGTACCTCGGTTTCGCAGCATTTCGCACGGGCGGATTTAGGGTGCAAGGGAGGGCAAGTACCCCCACACGGTCTACACGCCCGGTGGTCTTGGACAATTTGCTGGGTATCTCCTCATAAAGCATAAATTTTGATTTGTCTTATGTGTGCACGTGAATAGAAAATACCTGTTTAAAGGTGTCCCCCCAGCAGACCGTCACCTGTCAAGCATGCTGTGGTGAGGTCTCAGGCTGCGCCGGTTCTCCGCCTGCTCGGCCGTTTCTCTGTCGCACCACCTCGCCGCCGCCTCACCTGTGCGCCGTTTTTGTCGCCGCGGACAGCAAATAACGTCTGCGGCGGCAGCGGAGCCGTCAGCGCAGCGTTATGAACAATGGGCAGCGCTGATGACGCGGCGACGCGCGCGACACCGACAAATGGCGACCCCCGCCGTCGGCTCACGGCGGCTGCCGAGCCTGGCAAATGGGGACCTCACAGCAGGTCCTGAACACGACTAATGCCGACCTCACGGCAGATCCTGAAGGCGGCTAATGCGGACCTCACGGCAGATCCTGAAGGCGGCTAATGGATCTCGCTACAGATCCTGAATACGGCTAATGCGGACTTCGCTGCAGATTCTGAACACGGCTAATGCGGACCTCGCTACAGGTCCTGAACACGGCTAACGCGGACTTCGCTACAGGTCCTGAATACGACTTATGCGGATCTCACGGCGGATCCTGAACACGACTAATGTGGCCTTCAGAGAGTTCTGAACACGACTAATGCGGGCTTCACGGCAGGTTCCTAGCACGACTTATGCAGACCTTACGACAGGTGCCGAGAACGTCACAGCATAAGCGTCGAAACGGGCGCAAGAGTGAGGGGGGACAGCTAATCTCGAACCTACTGCTGACAAGGAACTTTTCCCTCCGGAACCCAAAATTTGACAGACTTGGCCCTATTGGTTCCATCGGACCGGTTGGTTACAAACTCATTACATTTTTTTCCAATTTAGCTGAAATTAGGAACTTTTTAATGAAAGAGGCTACGCCCCCTTCTCCCTTCTCTGACGCAATTCCTTCCAGAAAGAAGGGATGAAAAGTTTAGATTTTTCGCAGAAGCTTCTCAGTCTAGAAGGCAAAAATTATCAGTATTTTTTTCCTAAAACCAAGGACTTCTCCTGACCATCAAATCTTGGGAAGTCGGGAAGTTACCAGATCTCCTGAGATAGAAAGGTGGAAGTCTCACCACCGTTTCTGAACCCGCCAAATGAGGACCTTACAGCGACTGCCGAGTCAGGTAAATGGAGCGCCGCCCAAGGATACCTCTGATCCTGGAAAATGGATATATCACGGCTGGTCACGTGCAGGGTAGCTGGTAATTCACCGACCTGTGGTTCACCATCTGTCCCAGCCCGTCCTTTCATGACCATTCTGAGCCCGCCGCAGCGGTGTTGGGGCAGAGACTGCGGGAAACGTCGACTCCTCGGGCGTGCTGCAGAGCGGGTGAAAAAAGTGGGCCACTTCAGGGCGCAGTTGACGCTGTGGCGCTGTCGTCTTTCCTGCCGATACAGGTGGTGCGACACTCACACGGCTCGACAGTGCAATATAACCACCACAACTCAACGGTATCACTTTTCAAGTTCACAACCATTGCTATATTTTAGGGTCCGGGTCGATGATATTAAACTTTTGGCCTTTTTAGGGCTAGTTTATGCTTATATTTGGGTAACCAGGTGCATATTTTCCGACTGTTTCGATCACTGGTTTCCAGAATACATGGAAACTCAGCGGTTTTATTTCATTCATATTGCTGGAATTGAGAGCCTGTTCTATCAAACCCTGCTTTTAAGACACCATTAAGTTGAAAGCATGATAATAGAAAAGTTGGCTAAAGAGGTTGGGAAACATTGGCGTTTGTCCTTTTCAAACTCCTAATGTGCTGCCTTGGCTATGATGGCGACCTTTCTCTTCTTCTGCGGAGTGATATATTTAGCTGAAGATTTACTGTTTGAAAATGTTTTTACCTACATCGTTCTTGGATTTTATATTCATATCGTTTCTGCAACATTTGTAGATATACATGCCCACAGTAAAAATATATATGTTGGAATACGTAAAGTCATTGGAAGATATTTCGAAAAACACTGAACCATCTGCTCAGAACAGACCCAATTCATGGCCCACAATCCTCTGGTTTCTAGAGCCTCTAAAACAAACTGAGAATCGAGGTTTGTAGACTGTTCTACCTCGACTCCCTCCTTTGAGCGTGATTAGCACACTGGCGACGGTATCGGAGGAGGTGGCGGCCGCGCGGGCGACCTCCGCCGTCCGATGCGCGATGACAGGATGACAGATGACGCCACAGCGCGGATGACAGTGCGTAACGGACGGTCATGTCGGCCCGGTGGTAGCCAGATGACAGATTATGATGTGCCCACTGCAGCTGCATTGTTGCATGCAGAGGCGACAAAATGGACCACCTCGACGCCCAGGGCTGTCGGGTAAAGGCGTGGAGGGGTTGGTGCGATTACTTAAGTCAGAAATGACCGGGCTGGGCAGGTGAGACGATGCCTCTCCCCTCCTGTGCAGAAGGTCATCAGTGAAACATGCCTCATTCGAATCAGCGCTGGGTGAAGAACGGCTGTGCGCCTATCCGCATGATCTCTCATTTGTCATACTTTACTTAAGCTGGCAAATGGGTAGAATTTAGTGTTTGAAAAGAGCTCCCTGATTAGTCGCGCACTAAATGTATCCACATCACCATATTTCAATGTATCAGTTAGGTTCTAAAACCATGCTTATAAATAAACAGGATGCAGAGAATAGCTCCTAAACTTGTTTTATGAATACGAATATGCAGTAGCTTGAGTATAGCAATAAACAAATAAACGTAAAATTGTAAGCACTTAAATTTCATAAATTTCACTTCACACAAACATCATTCCGATGGTTTTTCTCCTCTCTACCTCAGATGCAAGATATACCGGTGCAACCAGGGGGAGCCGACTGCGGTGGGCATTGTTTGACATATCTGCTGAATGGTATAAGGCCCACAGCTTTGTTTTCCTGCAGCAATGCGTATACATTATTCCGTTTAAGATTCGCTCAAGAGTCAAGAGCTTAACTGATGATGACCCAGTGGAGATGGCAAAACAGTATGAGTGTTGGGAGCTAAAAACTGCCACCTACATACCTCAGTAGTTTCTTTGACCTCACATAGATGGCAGTCTCACCATGTCACCACTGCCCCGGGCACTGCTGTGCTGCCGTTCCCCTGGGCCTACTCAGACGTGGCCAGGGTCGCCTCAGCAACTCTGCGAGCCGCTGTGACCCCCTGGTGACCTCCCCGATCCGTGGGAACCGCTGCCTTCGATCCACTGAAGCGTAAACTCCTCAATCATCTCAGCCGTGGATTACCGGCCTCCACATAGCTCGGCGGCGCTGCTGCAATGGACAGTTGTAACCATTAATTCGGCTTCAGTAAGAATCTTGCGTAGCTTCTCGAGTATGTGCATACTTACAAGTGTGGGAGTGGTTCTAAAATAGACATTAAGATTTTAATGGTGACAAGTATGTGTTAATAGCCGGGTATATAGATGAAATAGCGCAACAGTGTGTTTTCACGAGCCAACCGAGGCTTAGGCAGATGCGAATATCCCTGCTGCACGGACTTGGTGACCCAAAACTGAGGCAATCTGCATAAGTGTAATTACCGCATCTTTGATTGATTTGGATTTGTCGGAAGTAAGTGACCGAGTCCCCATATTTATGACGGATCGCTCGTCTACATAATCCCGCAGTCTCGCTCAGTCCGATTTGATAGAGTATCGTAAAAAGTAGATAATGTTCATTGTTTTGTTTGAGTCGTAGTTGAAACAGAGTCGAAGTGAGGCTATCTCAGAATCGACTTCCACTGAGTCATATTTTTTGGCTGTATATTACCGAATCGCACTCTACTCAACTCCAGGATTATATGGGCGAACGATGGCTCCTAGAGATGCAAAGTGAGCCACCTGTTTTTGGCTCATCCAATTGAGACAGGGTCGAAATTTACTAGTATTTAGGCTGACCCAGCCTTGAATCACCAACAGGAGCGCCGCCACGAAATTTCTACAGAGGGAACGGACCCGGACTGGTGCTTACCGGGGGAGGTGAATTTTGAACATGTTTGGTACCTGACAGCATAAATGATGATGGACCCAAAAAATTGGGGGAACGTCCCCCTTGGTTGGTCAACAGGGAGACACGTCCCCCATCCCCCTCCCCGCTTTCGGCGCCCATGGTCACCAACAAGTCCACTGTCCTGAGCGTACTTTCTCCAGCCGGAGATATCACTATCATAGATGTGAATATCACCATCACCATCACGGTGGTAGGTTTCGAGTAGGCAATTTTTGGCTACGTTTAAGGCTCCACTATGGCATGCGTAGCCTCGGTAGAATTGATAAGCTTAGAGAAAACCTACACTTGTTATTGCTCAATCAGTAGCAATGAATAAGAACCATTGCTTTGGGCTGCACAGTGGTTCACTTCGGCCGGGCAGTCGTCAGCACAATGGAGATTACCGTCAGCCGCAGGTTGCGTTACTTTGGCGGTGAAATGGCCAAACGAGCGAAAGATATTCACATCAGACTCATGGGGTCACTGGGCCTGCAGCTTTGCGTGCCACGACCTGGCAAATGGGTATCCCATTGTCTGGTATCTGGAGGTCAGCTGTGACAAATGTCCTGGACGTTTGTCACGGGGGTCGTCGTCCATCACACGCCGTTCACATGCCGCTCACTGCTCAAAACCGGCTCCCGGCAGCTTCTGTGCGAAGCTTCGGTTTCGCAAACCGTTTGGATGATGCGTGGTTTAAGATGCACGTTTCGCTGACGTGGAAATGGATGTCGCTTGGTTTGAGGTATTGAATCAAACTGAGTTGGAGGGACAGACGCTCAGGGGCAGATCCAGGATCTGTCCAAAACCTGTCCCTAATCTCTATAGAGGTCATATCTTTGGCCCTGGGCGCCGTTGGTGTCCAGCACGCGCGGAGGTGCAAAAGGCTGTGGACGCCGCAGATGCCGTCCGCGCTAATATTGGTGCCCTTGCTGGTGCTGATGTCCTGGTGCTGAATCTGGTGTGCTAGTACTGGTGCTTATGTTAGTTCCAGACCCAGTGTGGACGCTCACACCGGTGCTGTGCTAGGCTGGTTTTGGTGCTGGCCTCTTGCTGGTGCAAGTGCTGGTGCTGGTGCTGGTGTCGGTGCTGTCCAGTGTACCTGGTGCTGGATTTACTTCTGTTGCTGATGCTGATTCCGGAAGGAATGTTGTTTGTAGTTTAAGAATAAAAGCTTCATTGGTTTTATCATGCTGATATTTGTGGTCTAACAATCATTGCTTGTTGAGCCCCCCATGCTAAAACCATTTGATAAATTTTGTTTCATTAAAAGTGCCTGCACAGATGCACCGAGTGACAACGGATAAAATGGGAGGAGAGAGAGAGAGAGAGAGAGAGAGATAGGAGAGAGAGAGAGATAAAGGTATATTAATACATAAACATCACAATTCAATCATTCCGTGGTAGCCAATGGCTAAAAGCAGGAATGTTACAATCATACAAAAAGACTACACTGATAACACCAATGCCATGAAGAACCAAGGGCCAATCATGACGGTGGTATGTACGTACATATTCCTTGTTGAGCTCTCATCTAATTGGCTGATTTTCTATAACGTTCTGTTTTTGTAGACGGGATGGCTGTTCATGAGAGGCCTGCTGAAGGGCGGGCGGAGGAAAGTGTGTCGTTCATTTTGATGACATTTGACAGTGAAGGCTTGAACATTTAGCTCTACGTTTTGAGTTTCATGTTAGCACGCTGAGGGCGTTCCTGTTACTAATTCAGCCACGTTGATACGTAGGTTTTCGACTCTTCATGATTTTGACTCTGAAGAAGTGATTGCAAATTCCAACTGGTGATGTTTTCTAAATTGGTCTAATGGGAACTAACTAACCATTTCCAATCGGCGCGTTGAACTTCAGTGATAGAATGTCGCTTGGCGTTTTCGACCATATCTTAGTTTCACAAATTTTTGTCTTGTGAAATGTATACAGCTTTTAAAGGGATAATTTATTGTTGAAACTATTTACGTTGCTTTGTCGGGTGATACATTTTGTCGCAATTAACCCGCACCCCATCGGGGGTCCGGTACCACCTTCACCGGGGGCCATCGATGCTCCCCCTCTAACTCCAAAAATACGAAAGTTGTGCAAATCTACAGAGTGCGTTGGAAAGTTCGTGTGAATTCAGTATGATTTTATTTAGTTGTTTTAAGCACTCAGGTCGATGGTTTGACCTCCAGAGGTCAAGTTGGACACGATAGGCTATTTCCACAAAAATATGCAATGCTTAAGACACCTAGGCATAGCTCTCATGCCATAAGAGCCATTGAAATCTGGTAGAATATATTTGATGGGAAAATCCCAGCGCTTTCTTCGCTATGTCGGAGAATATGACCTCCCGCCAGTGGTTTGACCTCCAGAGGGCACTTCTTGACCTAATATGACCTGAGGTCACGAAAGGTCAGAAAGTGACCTTGCCGTATATCCAATGAAAGCCAATGACAAGACATACACGATTACGTTTCATTCAGAGCTCTAGCTAGACTAGGCCAAAAGTTATCGTCAAAATACTGTTTTTGACCCTGGTGACCTGCGATGACCTCAGAAAGGTAAAAGGGCAAATATAGACTCTGGAATCCGTCAAAGGGCGGGTAAGAATGCTTTTCTGAGAAATATGAGCATTTTCAGTCATTTTTGTGAATTTTAGATCACAAGACAGCTTTTTCTCATACTTTTTCAATGGGAGAGGTCACCTCGTGACCTGACTCCAGATCACCAAATCGGAAAATCCCGAATATACATTTTGTAGAACCGGAAGGGGTTATCAAGTGTACAAAGTTTCAAACCAATCGGCTTAGAAATATAGCTATTATAGAGCCAAAAGTTTAAGTGTGGTGACCTTATTTGACAGATCATCTGGTGACCTGATCTAGTGTGGCCCGGGGTAAAAAAATTCAAGGATGGTGGAAAAATGATGTAGTGAGAGGTAGACACCTCAACCGCGGTGCTGAGCCTCGTCGTTTTCTGTTAGTCTGCAAAAAACCCTAGGGGGCCATCGATGGTCCCAGTGGGGCGAGGGTTAAAGCGTTCTTTGAGGAAATTTTTGAGAGACAGCATTGTGTCCTTGCTAATTTTTCTACATTTTGCATTTCTGAGCGCGAATCTGAGCGTGTTATTTTGCCCAGGTAACTCTTCTAGATGTGCCCCCCATGGCGTAGGTTGATATCTGTTTGATCACTTGGTGTTTGATCTGTTTTTTATCTGTTTGATCTGTTCCTTGCAGTTGGCATGTTCTCCGCCGTTGCATGGATCCTTTAACCCCTACTCGTGATGCATTACACTGACTATGCTCTCGTGGGGGAAGGCATATCTACCCCTCCCCCTGCCGATACCCAGGGTTCGCCCGTGGAATCGACTTCTCAGCCAACTTAGCCTGCTGCGAGCTAAATGCTGACAAGTTAGATTGTGAGATAAAGCCAGGCAGGTGATCTTGGGTTTAATCTATCCTTCGAACTAAAAAAATGTTTTGATAGGTTCTGCTGGTTTTCAAAGCATATGTTTGAAGACAATTATTTTCCGGTTAGAGTTGCGGTACACAAACGATTAATTCATACTCTCTTTTCTCTGTCATTTCGTTCCGAAAAAATTGAAATAGTTCTTAATTAGTCCAGAGAAAAACGGTGCGTACGACCAGTATTAACGAACTTCCTGCGGCGTGTTCACAGATGCCTGTGACTTTGTATCGCAGTACCAGGTTCAAAGATTACCGGTTACCTACCTGACCTCAGTTTTATTAAGGTCGATTCTCACAGCCTTTGGTTGCGGTTCACATCTTATCTGCGCATTAGACTCGCCGCCGGTCCACACTGTCAGAAATCGAACCGACGGTTTCTCTTACAAGTCCGTGGCAGTTCCAAGGGACAATTTGGCCTCCGCCCAGAGCGGTCAAATTAAATTTAAAATTAAAAAATAAAAAAATTTACGTAATTTTAGTCGATTTTGGCCGATTGTTTTTACAAAAGCACCTTTTTCTCACGATTTTACTCTGGTTTGCCCCCAAACGTTTCGCCTAGATCCGCCTCCAATACAAGTGGTTATCAAACTGACGCCAACGGAGCTCATTAAATAGATAGGTTGATATGTCAAGCTTTCATCAGAAACACTGGGCAACCATTACATCATGAGCTCGCACGAAACAGCGATTAACCGTCTGCGCACTTCAAAATGTTATCGCAAAATTTCCGCTACAAATTATGCACTCTTCCGTACATAACCGATGCTTAAGCTCTTACTTAACGTTTAACGATTTCTCATCAATACTGTAGTGTGTTCTAACGCAAAACGCTATAATCGGTTTATTGTGGCTTTCATTACCTGGTAAGAGATTCTTATCGAGAAACTATGCGTTTCAGACCGGTTTTCAGAAGAAAACTTCCTTTCTCAAGCTTGTTTCGAAGGCATCCCTTTCAAGGCCAGCCCAAATATTCAATTACAATAAGACATTAACTCGGTGACTAGTGACGTCAAAAGTCGTAAGATCATATGACGTCATAAGTGGCATGGCCCTGTACAGTTTCCAAGAGCTATCACATGTTTGATGACAGTCGAGTAAGAAGCTTTTGAACGTCATGAAACCGGCATCCTCGCCGCTCGTGATAAAGTTATAAGAGCAGTTCTGCTCTTTACAGGTGGCATGTGGTAATTACATATGTATCGACGTTGTGTTTACCGTAATTTCGATAAAGTTTGGATGGAAATAGAATAATCCTGATGAGACTTCAGTGCCTCTTCCCGCCACCAGTGGTCCGTTGAAAGCGAGGGACTAAATGATTAAGGACCGGTATATGCGCTGGCAGTGTTCCATGTTTTGTTCATTTTATGGTGTCATGAGAAAAACACCTTCCAAATGTTACCAAATATGTTTTAATCCCGATCTTCATTCTAGCCATGGGTGGAGATCTCGTGGCTTGGGAGGGGGGCGTCAGGACCCCCTAGATTTTGGGTTTCCCATAGACTTGCTATAGGCTTGTATTGCCGTGCCAGCGTTAAACCAGCCAGGACCCCTGGGTCGAGGAGAGATCTCCAACCTAGATTGTAGCTTCTGTTGCTCATGGCCCGAAATTTTTCCATCGTAGCAGGTGAAATGTGAAATAATGATAAGATATGGCAGACATTAATTATTCTACCAAGCGTAGGCACGGCGGACTGTCATCGCGCGCAGACCGGCTGGGTAATTTGGGTCGACTGTGGCGTGGTCCTCCTGCCCTCGAAGTCTACTTTGCAGCGTTTATTTGTAACAATTTTTGTCACACGGCCTCCATCAACAAGTAACGGCGGCAAGGGGAGACTTAGCAGGCCGTCGTTAGACAGCTTGCTAGGTCATTTCTCACGGCTTTAAATGATCCCCTTTTCTTCGAGGAACGTACAGAAAAGACAGTATGTTCTACATCTATCACCAGAGCTCGTCTACGTACAGCATCCAGCAATTTAATCAATACGCACTAGTCCCGGCAGATTTTGACAATTTTATGTCGTACTTTAGCTCCCAAAATCATGACTAGAAACACAACATACGTGTTTTGTCTTCAGCTCTAGATTGTTTATGCAAAGCTGGTTGTCAGCCTTATATTGCGAGCAGCGTTTGCAGGCAGCGTTTTCTATGGCTTTCTCGCTGCAACAAAGTTTTTTGTTTGTTAATGATACAAGGCTGCGGGGTATTGGTATGTGCACAGTCAATAGCAGAGAGCAGAACACACGAGCTGTGTGCTGAATCACGATTGAGCGAGTCTCCTAGCTATAGGGCAAAAAATTATGAGCACAGAGTGTACAGATTCAGTTGCAGGGGGCTGTACTTACATACATATGTGCACACTTGGCTTACACAGATACCCCCGCAGTTGGCACATTTTGCGGCGGAGCGCAAACCCAGCCCAGGTTTGTAAAAGTGAAATGTTACTTTAACTCCTTTTGAGAGTCAAAGTTCATTAATGGGGGCCATACCGTTAGACTAGAGAGTAAATTACCCTTTCCCTTTAAACGTAAAAAATGTGCAAAGAGAAGATTAAGTTTTTAAATACTGATATTTTGAGGTTTCATTGGGGCATCTAAAACAGCACGAAAACACAAAACCACACAATTAAAATCGAATACATGAAGGACGAATTCAGTGCTTTCAGCAAACAAATTGAGATCACATTATAGTTATGATACTTTGCACTTCCGAGAACGGAACAAATGAGACATAGCCAGACTTCCAAAGTAGTATTACACCTATCTTTTTTGTCTTATTCAATCAAGCTAGAAATAATTTATTAAATTTCCTATCATTACGGCGTTTGATGCAACATCAAAAGACATAAAAACGTTTACTTCAGCAAACTAGCTCCAAATAGTACTAATGTCTACGTTAAGTTTTGCGTAGTTATTTTCATCATTAAGTAAGTACCTATGCCGCTTCCTTTATTCTCTGTATCTTTCAATGTTCTTCATAGTCAATGACTCGGCGTTGTTCCAGTGTGGTTGGTGATTTCCAGGTGACCCAGAGTGTTCGGCCACGCCCGACTGACTGGTATCTCCAGCTATGGTTGCCCGTCTGTGTCTTGAATTGTTCATGTATCCAATTTCAATGGTGTGGTTGTGTGTTTTCATGTTGTTTTATGTACTCCGATGAAACCTCAGAGGTGAAATATCGGTCTTTAAAATCTTAATCCTCTCTTTCTACCCTTTAACTTTGAGGTAAAGGTTAATTCTCCTTCTAGTATACTTTAGCTCCACCGTTGGAGTTCAACTCAACTGCAGCGTGTTTGTCCATGACCACCTGTGCCAATCAAGCGCAGCTGATAAGCTCATGCTGACAAATGACTGGCCCACACCCAGCGGCGCCGCTGGAAGCTTGTCAGGGGCTTCAACATAAGTGGGCTGCTGACGAGTGGTGTAGCTTTCCATGTAAAATCCCAACCGAAGAGGACCCACCACCTAGTGCGTGCTGCCTACGCCACTGTCCACACCGTTGTAACTGATACTGGCGCAGCGCCACTGCTGTCGATCACACCCCACCACACTGCATCTGCACATGCATCTCTGTGGCTGCATTCCTGTCTGCCCGACGTCGCCAATCGATGAAGTATGCGACGATAGGAGGCACGTGCATTCCGAATACATTGGTGTTGTGCCAGGGAATGTGAGCTCGCCTGCTCGTGCCCCCTACCATGTCCTGTTTACCTCGGCAATGAAGTGACCAAATGCAAAAACAAATGTTTCTTTTGATGTTACCAGTTACCACCACGAGAGGTAAATCGATCCAGGCCAGTCAATTCGAGCGAGGCAAAACTAAAAAAAAAACGATCTTCAACTAGCGTGTCTTACCTCCTGACCCCTGGCAGGAGCAGGCCACACCCTCCCCTCGGCACGCCCCATCGTCTCAGTGTGCGTGCTCTCACGGCGGTGACAACGTGCGGGCACGTTAAAAGGCGCTGAGAATAGCAAACATGGACGCTGCTCCGTCTTTGAGGGAAATTAGCCGACTACTGAGTAGCTGGCACGTCGGCAGGGTGCTGACGGACAGGGAATGCCGGCGAAAGGAGACGAGATCCAGGTTGTGTGCTAACAAGTGGAGGAGAGCATGGCCAGGGGCAGAGTGGCACGCGGGGAGAAAGAGGAGGAATAGTATAGCGTCTGTTTTAGAATAAACTGGCTTCGTGAAAGCTAGGCCCATTTTGATGGTTATGGCATGAACGTATTAATGACACAGTTGTTAACGAAATGACTTCAGATATCTTCAAAATGAAAGTAATTCTTGGAAGACTAATAGTTTTGGATTATCTTTCCTAATCTCAGGGGTTTTCAAGTTTTCAGCCATCCGTATCATTTAGGTTTGAACTCTTGATTTCGATACCTCAGGTTGATATGAAACAGAAGTAAGGGATACTCGATGCTCGATGTGAGATGGATTTTTCACATACCTACCTAGTCGGTACCTACATATGCACCCTATATGTGAATGCCTCACTATCTATGACTTCCTAGTTTCGTTTTCAGTTATGCACTTCCATGAAGTAGCAATTCCTATAACAATTTCTTATTATTGGATCCTAAAGCATGCAGCATCTACAACTTTGGAGTCCATACCCTAGCACATATCAAAATACCACCGTATCGAATGCCAGGAGAGTTAGTGTTGTATTCCGGAAAACCTAAATCAGTGTTGAGCGTACTTGATTCCTGAACCAAATATTCCGGTTTCAAAACCGCACCAAGCTCCGGAATGACATATTCCAGAATTGCCGGAATTTCTGATACTTGGTTATTTCATCCCCCGTGGGACGCTGTAAAACGTCAGCTGAACATGACCAGACCCCGATAGTCAGTGATTAGTTGTCTTAGTTCACAAGTATCTGCAGAAAAGTTGCACTGTTAGAGCTTAGAAAAAGGAGTTTCCATAAACACTAAGCTTCCCTTACTTTTGAAAAGCTCAAATTTAAATGTGGCCAGCTTTTCAAAACAGCCGTAAGCAAATGTAAATTTATCTTATCCCAACGAGAAAATGTTATATTTTTTGTAACGGTCGCCTTGGGGTATCTCGTTCCACATGAAATGACGGTCTAACCGGAGCAACACTTTACAATCACCTGTGGTCCCTGTTGCTGCCAAGTTGTGTGATCGCAGTTTCCTGGATGCGGTGACCCTTCAATTCATAGTCGCCATTGGCTACTAACCCAGAAGTCTTGGAGCATATCTTGCCGCGAAAGCTCAGTTGTTGGAGCGGCTAGCTTTCCGGGAAACCAAGCCTCATCTCAACCAGCGGCGGAGTTTGGTACCCACCTCCGAAGAGCACTCAATCAGCTTTAGTCCTCAAAGGTCACCCCAGTAGACGGACCAAGGTATGGGTATACAATGTACAAGTGTACGAGTCAAGCACACGGCCACTTTTCGTTAGAGTAGATTGGGTGAGCGCGGCTGCCACAGTTTGTGAGAGCTACCCGACCAGCGGCTAAGCTGCGCACGCTGTTGGTGGACGGGCCGGTCTCCCGTATTTCAGCCGAGAGCCATATTTCAGCTCCCCACCAGCGACCGCAGCGGCTTCAAAGAGCTGAGACGTAGCACTCCCTGGAGTGCGGCCCGCCGATGGTCTTGTGAGACCATGGGGTCTGATTCATGATTCATTTCGGATATCGAGATTTATGATTTGGCTGTTTTGGGCTTAAACTTCCGTGTGCTTTGTTTTGTTTTATCTTTCTTTCAAGCGTGGAGCGTGGTACTTATCGCTTTTTCTTTACAAAGGCTTCAACGATAGGGAAGTCGAGGGCTATGGCCCTCTTCTAATCCTCAGTTATCAGCCCTGCGGCTTTGCAAGTTCCAAATTTGTCATAAGTAAGGTTTTAGCTCCGTAAGCACTCCGGCAGCTCCCGCGCCTGTTTTACTTCTTTGCACAGAAACTGACGTTTTAATACGAGGGAAATGGTTAATTTTCCCCAACGCAGATAAATTTTTCCCTGAGATGGAGAAAGTTTCGCCACAAGAAAGTGACCCGTGGAGATGAACGACAGAGGAAATTACTCCACAATGTGGCCAACAGAACAACAGAATTCGCAGGTTGACTTAATTGTAAAGGAAGACCCGGGGGCAAGGGAGACAGGTATTTCTCCCCTGTCCACTTACCACGCCCCGGTGTCCCCTGGAGCTTCACTCCTCCTCCCCTTGGTATTGAGGCCCCGCTCAGCCGTTTGGCGCCTCTCTGATCGGTCACGCATTAAAAATTCGCAATCTTGGTCTAAATGGAAGCCCTTCCCACTACCCAAATTTCTGCCTCCGGAAATCCTGAATCCGCCTTGTGATGTCGCGCTACGTCGAAAAGGTTGTTCCTATCTCAATGAGCACCAGCCTCAGTTTTGAAGAATATGAATGAATTAAGTGCAAGTGTCTGGTTCCCTGAGGGTTCGTCCCCTCTTATGGTGGCAAGATCGGACATTTGTTTTATTTTTGCCGACGCTGCAGTACTTTGTTGTTATCAATCGCATGCAAAGAAAACATCTCAAATGCAAGAAGCTCTGCAGCCCCTCAGCCTGCTCCTCCCAACTGAGGCGGACTCGGTTGGAGAGTCGGCTAAAGCAATTGTGTTGGCCGGACGGCAGTGAAGCCGCCAGTCTCCATCTATGCGAAAGTGGCGCCTCCGACTGACGGTGGAGGGTACCGGAAACTCGTTCTCCGGGAGGGCGAATGCTGAACAGTTCGGACTCGGCGCCATTTGACAGCGATTTATCGAACATGTAAATGTGTCCTCTGGTCTAATTTATCACAATCAGACCTCAGAAACAAATTGTTTTATAGTAACATAATAATATTTAGATAAGACTTGTATGATGTCGTTTCTGTAAGCTCATTGACATAAGATTGACAACAAACGGTTGCCGCCCCTGAGGTCCCCACGAACTGAATACGTATGTCCTACAGCAACTGAGGCTTTGCTAAACACTTTCACAGACTACAAAAGTAGATAAGAGCCCAAAATAATGATTTCATAACATTGGAAAGTACCTGATATTTGAGTAATGTTTTATATTCTCCATAAACAATCCAACTTTAGGATCACGTTTCTCTAGAAGCTGGAAAGACGTATGTTACGCAATATACGCGTCGGAATAGGGACGGGGGGGGCAGAGTGGCCTAACCTCTCACTTTTGATCTAGAAATCCAAGCTTTAGGCAAAGGGGGAAGAAAAGTAACATGGTTTCAGCAGGAAGGAATTAATGGGTTTAAATAAGTTATTGGTTCAAAAGGGAAACGTGTTTTGCCACCAGGAGGTTAAAAATGAGCAGGCCCCTCACTTTTCTTGCCGGTGACGACGCAGATGGTACGCACCTATCAGTGGTGTTGCATACAAGGCAATGGTTGGGGGGCTACGGGGCCCAAAATCGATACAAAAACATGTTTTTTTTTAAAGAAAATCGGCGAAAATCGGGGGTTTGGTGGGGCAAATACCTTTTTGGCCTCCCTGGATCCACGCCTGCCTAGCAGTGCACCTGCAGTAGTAATTTGCAACTTATAAGCTTGAAACGTTATACATTTAGTGTCGTGCATCGAAAGACCACGTATCATCCATGAAGCTGAATACCTGCTCTAAGACCATGACGGGTTCGTACTGCATAGCCTGCGCTGGGGTTGAATTTATTTTCAATTTCCTGGCCGTTCTGCCAGTTCCTGAAATACAAAATATGTTTTATTCCGAGCTCCCATGTATGCAGAAAAACATGCCCAGAAAAGTACTACAAGTCATAAAGTAGGTGAATTTGAATAATCAAAAGCAAACTGGTCGAGGTCAGATCGTATGGTTGTTTGGCACAATAAGTTAGAACGCGACCCTTACATGAAATCGTGAAGTTCTGTTCAAACCCCAGCGGATGGTTCGTGGCCTTGTTTCCGGTCATTCAGCCACCGAGGAAAGACCTTATGACTCACGTGGGAAAAGAAACGAGCGAATTAGATTGAATAGTTGATACTGTGAGTCGTCTATGTGCCATCTGTTTGTAATGTCCGCTCTAGATTTAGATTACCTCTGAAACTGACCGTGACTGATAATACCTCATTTTCTACTGAGTTATCAGACCATAAAAGTCTATAAGCAAAGCCATTTGATAGAATATTGATGGCGTCTGAGATGGTTTCCAAATTCGGGTTTGGGTGGACATTTCAGGAAACTTTTTTGGACATTGGTGGACACCGGGGATTAGGTGGACATTTCTTGTCCACCTAAACAAAAGGCAGCTATCCACGTTTCTGGGGATGCTTATTCATATACCAAGAGATGGCGTTAGGGTGGACATCAAAATACATCCCCGAAACAGCCGGAATTTCCATCAAAAATTTTTTGACGGAATTTAGTACCGATCGGTGCCACCACGTGGCGATGCAATCGAAAAATCAGCTGACGGTGCGCGCGCGCCGCACGAGCGCAGCGTTCTTGAATGTGGGAAAATGTTGTTTCAGTTGTTGTATGGCATCTGGAAGCAGGGGCGGATCCAGGATTTTGCTAGGGGGCATAGGCGGATCCAGAGTCACCGATCGGGGGGAGGGGTGGCACATTGCTGTGGAGGACCAAGGATCCGTCCTATGGGGTGCCATTTTCGACCGGCAAACTCTATCAGGTGTCCGCCAAATTCTACCCCAGGGCGCCGATTTTAGCATCCTCGGGGGGGGTGGTGGAAAACGACATTTCAGGGCGCTATCGATCCTTCAAAGGAGCGCCGTGACTTTTAAGGCGTGCCAAGGCTTGATCGGGAGGAGCACCTCCCCCTTTGATCCTGTGGATCCGCCTCTGGGGGGGCAAAGACTCGGGGAGCGGCCAGTTGACCAGCTGAGGGGGTGGCCTTTGGAGTTTTATAAAGGGTGCTTTTGTGACACTAATTTTCCTGTTGCCGATGTCATTTCAAACAGCGCTGACAAAAAAGCCAGGGAAGGGTAGAGTTTCTGACGTTGTTTCTGTTAAAACAAATCCTAATGATACAGGGCGTCCTTCTATGGACTACTTTTGGCAATTGAACTCGCGGAAGGACGGCCACTGGTTATTTTCAGGACCACTTTCTCTCCCCAATTCGGCCGATCTGCGCCGATTGAATAGTGATACATCTACAATATTATATGTGAGGGAGAATTTGTTGGACTTTATGATCCATTTGTAGGGGACGCAAGCAAAATCATGTTGGGAAATTTCCTGCCGAGCTTTCAATATTTTTCTCACAGATAACGTAGGAATTTTCAATTTTATTCTGGACCCAACATTTCTTTAGTTGCAAAGCGAAAAAACATCCGCAAGACTAGTAAATGATGCAAGGCTTAATACATCATACAGAGCTATCAAAAGATTCGGAATATTTCTTAAAAAATAAGGAATATTTGCAATCGTGCTCAAACTCTGCTCCATAGGAAACGTGATATTACCAGCTCGCTATACTGCATCGTAGCATGTTGTCGTTCCAATAGATACCAAAGCCACATATTGGGCGGGCACACAACCATATATGTGGCGGGCATGAGTGTGGCATGGGAGATCCTGAGTGATATCTGAAGATCTGGGCAAAATATAACACCGATCGATATACAAGGCATATACTAAATGAACTCGAGGAACTTTTACCGCTGAAAGCTGAGGGCGGTCTATGTTGCAGTGGAGCGATCTAAGGCTAAAAGGGTGAAATAGGGGCACCCAACCACAAAGTAGAGGACATCCGGAGGTGAATGCCTTAACACGCGCACTGGAGGGGGGCCTCGGAGGCCCCCCACCTGTTTTTCCAAGGTGGCCGGAGAACCGCGCGTAGCCGAAAAACGATACTTGGCCACATTTAACAGAATTTAATAGCGCGTCGATTGGTGAAGACTTTTTGAAAATCGGTCGAAAATATTTTGACTTATAGGCTTTCAAAGTCAGACCTGCATTTTGAGATCGCCGTAAATGCGCGGTCGGACCAGTTAGCTTGCATTGGAGACCGAGTGGTGACGTCATAACTCCATATAACCGGGATTATATGTCAAGGTCACTTCACATGAAAGTCAAGGTCAAGGTCAAAGGTCACAGGTCAAGGTCATATCTGCACTTTCAAGGTCACTGACCACTGTGCGTCCGGCCAAATGACGTTACCCCGTCTGACATATATTATGCTATGACGTCATCGATAGGGTACCCCAATACAAAGGTCAAGGTCAAAGGTCATATGCCAAGGGCAATCGTCATTTTCCGCCAAACAGTGGCTATAGTGTTAGTCGAAGTGCACATTATAAGTAGTATACTATATTGTGACCTTAAAGGTCAATGACCTTGAATGACCTTGACCCAAAAGTTGTGGGGAAGCCTCTTTGAGACCTGTTCTCTATGAACCTTATCCGCCTTTAGCTTATTCCCGCCATTTTCCCGCAGAATCACAGCATTTACCAATCGATCCCCAGCATGGCCAATATTTGACCTTTAAGACCTCGTTTGACCTTGAAGATATTGACCTAGGTCAATGAAAATTGGTCATCATGTAGATCACCATAGCCCCCACCCACCTGCCAAGTGGCGTTTTTCTACACTTCTTAGTTTCCGAGATCTTGAGGGGGGCCTACCAGGCCCCCCTCCAGTGCGCGTTAGTGCCAGACCCCCTCCAGTGCGGGTGTTAAGGAGCAGAAAATGGTGGAATGATAACAAGTGTTCGGTTTTAACGATGCAAAAACCACCAGGGATATACGCGTCACCAACTCTTATCCTGTTGCGAGCCATTTGAGGGACTATAAAAACTTATCCAGAGGTCCCACCGGGACTTGAACCCAGGATCCATGGCTCACAGTACAAGTACGCTATCCACCGAGCCACGCATCCCCTAACAATGGTGGAAAGGGGGCGGGCAATCATGGAGGACCGTCCAGAGAGGATGAGAAGGATGCATTTTGTGGTGGGCCGCTCGAAGGCTGAAAATGATCGATTGATTATGAAATAATGGCGCCAACCACAAACCAGAGGGCGACCGGAGGGGGATGAGGCCGGTTCACGTCGAAGTGCCACACCGATAGCTCAGTTGGTAGAGTGTTATTCTCCACCCCACTGCTCAGGAACATGCAGAGACAGTAAATGTGCAGGTTTGGGATCGGTTTCCCTCAGACGCTCCGGCGCTCTATGTCTACCCGACGCAGGTCGGCTGGCAGCTAACTGGTGATAAGATGACCTTAGCAGGGCAGCTGTCCCTGTGCTTTGGGGAACGTCAAAATTTGGCTTCTAATTAATCATTCATTGTGGGAGTTGCTCGTTATGATGTTAGGGTCGAGGTCTCCGTGACAAGTCCATTGATGATTTAAGGGAGATTCCGGCTCCAAGAACCGAGCTTGAAACGACTTGAAAAAATTGTATTAACCCTCACCCCACCGGGGCCATCGATGCCCTCCTAAGGTTTTTTTCAGGATAGCAGGAAAACGACGAGACGCAGGACCGTGGTTGAGGTCTCAATCTCTTACCCTATCATTTTCCCACCATCCCTGATATTTTTTACCCCGGGTCACCCACGGTCAGGTCACCAGGAGCTACGTTTCTCAGTCGATCGATTTGAAACTTCCTACACTTCATGGCCACGCCAGGGTCTACAAGGTGTATATCTGGGATTTTTCGATTTCGTGACCTGAGATCAGGTCACGAGGTGACTTCTCCCATTGAAAAAAACATGGGAAAAAGCTGTCTTATGATCTAAAAGCCACAAAAGCGATTGCAAATGCTTGGCTTGCTCCGAAAAGCTTGGACACCCTTTCACGGATCCCGGGGGTCATATTTGCCCTTTGATCTCTCTGAGGTCATCCAAGGTCAACCAGTATTTTAGCAATAACTTTTGACCTGATTAAACTAGAGCACTGAATCAAACACCATCGTGTATGTCTCATCCTTAGCATCCATTTGATATACGGCAAGGTCACTTTCTGACTTTAAGTGACCTAGGGTCCTATGAGGTCACGCGGTGACCTCTGGAGGTCAAACCACTGGCGGGAGGTCATTACGTTCCAAAAGCAGGAAAATGTCTGGCATTTTGCTATCCAATGTAGTTAACCAGATCTCAATAGCTCTAATGGCATAAGAGTTACGCCCAGTTTTCTAAAGCATTGCATATTTGAGTGAAAATAGCCTATCGTGACCTAACTTGACCTCTGGAGGTCAAACCATCGACCTCAGCGCTTAAACATGTGAAGCAATTTCTTACTGAATTCGCGCGAGCCTTCTAATGCACTTTGCAGATTTGCGCTAACCACCATATTTTCGAAGTTATTGTTGGCATCGATGGCCCCCGATCGATGGGGCGCAGGTGGCGCCGGACCCCCAGTGGGGCGCGGGTTAACAAGTAGAGGTGTTCAAAAGTAACAAATGGTTCTAAAGAGCAACAACTGCTGGAAAAGGTGCGCCAAATCATGCATAAGAGGGCGGCTTAGAGTGGATGAGTGCGATCTTTTGTACAATGGAGCACCTTAGGGCTGAAAAGGGTCGGAAAATTGTCAAAACCGGGCGCACAACTGCGAAGTTGAGGACAGACAGAGGTGAGCGCGGTCCATGTTGAAGTGGGGCGGCCTAGGGCTGTCAAATAGCGGTGAAGGGTGAAGAAGGAGGGCTCAGTCATGCACTGGAGAGACACAACAGTAGCCCGCCCAAGGGCTGAAAGGGGTGGTCAATCTTGAAATAGAAGGCTCCGAACCACAAAATAGAGACCGACCGGAGGTGGGTAACGGCATCCACCATGAAGTGGGGAGTCCAAGGACTGCAAAAGAGTAGCCAGTGGTAGAGAAGGGACGAAAATCATAAAAGGGGCGGCTAAAAGTACACGAGGGCGGTGCATATTACAGTGGGGTGTCCAAGGCCTGAAAATGGTGGCCAAACATGAAATAGGGGCACCCAACCCCAAAACCGAGGGCGACTGGAGGTGAGTGAGGGTCGCTCACGTCGAAGTGGGGAGAGTTAGGGATGGAAAAGGGCGGCTGATAATGGAGAAGAGGTGAGCACTCATCGACGCCCCACTACAACATGGACCGCACTCGTCTACTTTTGGCCGCCCTCTTCTGCATGATGGTTCGTCCCAACTATTGGCCGCTCTTTTGCAGTCCTGGGGCTCCCCACTCCAACGTGAACCACCCTCACACACCTCCCGCCACTCTCCATCTTGTAGTTGGGCGTATGAAAAATATAGGGGCCCGCACAACTTCAGATGGGGCCCGTACCCTATCAGGGCGGCACATAACGGGGACCTATGCAGCCTAGGAGTTACAAACATATCAATCAGTTCAAAAGACCCGCAAAAGTCTGGGTGGGAACTGCAAGCAGAATTTTTCCAGCCTTACCATAGGAATTTCAAACCAAACTTGTTTAACCAGGAATATTGGGACTTGGCACCAACGGGCAATTATTTTCCAGAAGCACTGAGTCCTTTTGAATCTTAAATAGCATATCGGCAGACTACGCGTTAACTTTTGACGCTGATGTGTGCACAAGCTTGCCTATATTTTGTTCACTGACGTGATCGACTAGTGTCACCAACATTGTTGGCAAGTTGGAAGATTTTTTTCGAACTCTGACTGTAAGATTGAGGAGTGTACACTGAAAAAACAACACCTGGAGCGTAGAATTTCAATCAGTCTAGTCCTAAACGTATCCCATTTTCGAGCATTTGTTTAGAATTCTTAGTAAATTCATTCTGACAACTAGCTTAATTTTAGAATTAAAAGTGTAAATTACAAGCGTTTGGTAATTTAATATCTGTGCTATTTTAGCACAGGGCAGTTCCATTCGTGCTGAAAATGCAAATGAAAGTGCAGCAAATAGCAAAGAGGTGTTGAATTTGCCTCAATGGGCCTGAATGAATCGTTTATATACATATCTTTGTCTGGCATCCAGGACGTCGTCAAGGATTTTCTACAAGAGGCCCGGATCCACAGTGGTGAGCTAGTGATAACCCATATTTTCACTTGAATTGAGCATATTCAATAATATTCCAGCAAAGATATCGAATGTATCCGTTTCCGAACAGTATAGTGGTTTCAACTCCCCCCCCAATAGTGATGCTTTTGTTAGCCACTCTCGGGACATAGATGAGTCATTCTAGGAAAAATCGTCCAGGTAGGCACGAAAAAGTCCAACATGACCCACTTCTCGGATTTCCACCAAACTTTTACCCAAGGCTCTCCATACAAAATAACAAGTTGGGCCCATTTTCAGGACCAAAGGTGAAAGAGGTCACCAGATAGAGGTCATGAAATTTCCAAGGCTAACACGAACATTGAATCAGAAATAATTTTGTATCTTAAAAATGACTGATCTGAATTAATTTCTATGAATATTGCTGGATAGAAGATACAAGGGTTCAGATAAGAAAACTAAAAAACTTTGACTTCAGGTCAGGTTTTGACCTCGTGACCTTGTGAACTCCTCTTTAGATATGAAATTAAAGAAGAATCATATTCCGATTTTTCACTGGGTGCTCCTCAGGGTATAAGCTAACCAATGGTGGGTGACCTATGTTTAAATCAGATTTAGTAACAGGTCACAGAAGCCATTACCTAGGTAAAGTTATCGTTTTTGGCCATGAACGGCTCTCCGGCCACCTCGGAAAAAGGTGGGGCTGGCCTCCGAGACCCCTTCAGTGCGCGTGTTAAGAATGCTGTGCAGCGCCTCAGAGGTGATTTGCGGTGATGAGCGAAAATGATGCAGTGATAAGCGGATATAAAAGAGGAAAATTTGGGCAGTGTAAAAAGCAGAAGCCTAAGACAAAAACCATATACCTAGTAATGTTTGTGCAAAGAGGAACTAAATAATTTTAGTGATTGAAGGTCGATTTAAATACTGTTCCAGATTATAGTGCAAATTAGAGGTATTTATGTAGATTATTAGAAGTGGGTATGAAAACAAATGATTTAAACTCTCCGTTGCGTTGTGTATGTTTATCAGAGTGTATATTAATCAGCCTAATCAGACTAAACTGACCTCAAACGCTCCATGAGAATAAACTGGGTCGTTTTTTTAATCGGTGTTTCTTTTCCGCAGCAACGTAATATTGAACGCGGACTCATCTTGCACCTTGCAAATATTTTTCTACACCAGGAATTTCACATTTTAATCTATTTTACCCCCTCAGTTCCAGTTTACACACTTCCGGTTTAGCTAACAATCTTTTTACTCCAGTGGTATAATAATATTCCCTCAAAACACATGCATTTTTGCATTACGCTGGGGTAAAATGGGTTGCGGAATAATGCTGGAAAGAGGAGTTGATTTTGGCACCGTAGAAATAATACTAAAAGTGGCGTACTTTTTGGTAGTTGATATTTTCACACCCCACGGGTTGGGGTTGTATTATTCTTGTTTCATGGCATTTTACACTTCTCAATCTAAAAATATCGGGTGTAACATATTCACGGAAAGAAGAGTGGATTTTGGCACCGTAGAAGAAATCCAATTTCTGGCGTACTTTTTTCAGTGTATAACAGTGGTTGACAGCTATTAATACTTAAACCAACACAGCAGGCAGATGAACGCGTTTCGACAAAAAATGTATTCTTCACCATCTATGGTAGGAGGGATAAGGAACCCGCCATCAAGACATGCAGCAGTTTCATCGTTTAGATTTTTGTGCAAAATTATCGTGCGACAGAACTATAAAGGCACCGTTTTTGAGGATATTCTAATAACGCTTCTTGAATTATTCTATAATGTATACAGGGAAGCTTCGAGACATTCTAGACTTATCATTGTTCTAAATAATGTTCTATTTTTATTTTATCATCATTATTGTTTTTGTTATTATTATATAAACTATTATTATTTCTCTCTCTCATTGTCTTACTATACCGCAGCACTAGATGTGCCATAGCACACCTAGTTCAAGTTGTAAAAATGATCAGCGAGAAGGTGTACAAAATACACTGGAGCTACGCGCGGCCGTTTTATTATACCTCCGAAAAAAACCGAGGAAAGGCGGATACCTGCCCTTCCCCGTCAATGCACGTGTAAATTTACCATGAGATCGGTGATTTGTGCATTCGAAATTACTTGATAAATGTCTGCCAGGTACAAAATGACCAATCATATGAAACGCGGCATTTGGTTCACATGCTCACATCATTGATAAGAGCCACATTTGTCCTTATCTACCTTACCTTCAGGTAAGTAAGCCTTTATAACGGTGTGGTGCTCCTACCATCCGATTACAGTAAAAATTCATGCCACCCTGGCAATGATTAGAATATTAACTTGGTCCACCATAACTTAATATTAAGAACGTTTAAATGTCCCTGGAAACGTACTTGGTAAGAAAATTAGAGTCCACCATAAATAGGCTTTTCCAGCGTAGAAATGTCCCCGAAAACGTTTACAATTAGAAAAAATTAAGTCCACCATAACCTAATTTCAACGACATAAAATGTCCCCCTAAAGCTTTTTTGATGACAAACTTTCACCTCACCGTACGGTCCACCCATAGTTTCAATGTGGTACAACAGCAGATATGTTATAGATGGCGCCTACATCTATCAAGCCTTGCTGGTTTTGACGTCGTGGGATGCATGGTTTCCAAGTCCATGCAAACCTGTAAAGATGAAATGTCCCCCGATACCCGATTTGGGAAAATGGGTGTTTTCTTACGCGCAGCCGGCGGCGGCGGCGCGGCGGCCGAGCCTCATATCGACAGCCAGCTGTCAGTGGCGCGTGCTTTCATAACGGTGGCCTCTTTTGATCGCGCTGGACTGATGGGTGGATAGCGAGGGGTCGCTCCAAAACTTCCTGGTCATAACTGGCGCTTACAATAGACAAAGAGCTATCAGGGCGAGCGAGCAATTTTGCAGGTTGTGCACGGAGTGGAGATACCGCTGGGCATCTCAGACGGGTTGACAGGGCTTTGATAGGCGCGCTGGAGATCAGGGTTGAGATGGCGGGCCCATTATAAACGCGTGTAACCTCATTCTCGTGTGCGGGATCAAGGTGTAGAGATCATCCGTGCGCTTGAAATGTTGAACTGCAGAGTTCGTTTTGAGTTGAGTATATGTGCCGGAGAGTGCCCAGTGGTCAACGAATAACCATTGGGTTGTATTTTGTGATTGACAGTACCAAGGAAACCTCTCTTCGTCAGCCTGAATAGTTTATGGAACTTGGCTGCCGGTCAAAAATTCAGATTCGGCACTACCGGCTAAAATTTGAACCAATCAAAAACCACTGCCAGTGCTGATCAGAATTAATTGTCGTTTCCTCATCGGCTCTCAGGCTATCTGAGATTGTTTCAGGTTGGAAGCTTTCAAGTCGTGAGGACATAGCCCCCCACCTCTACTGTCATTCGCAAACTGACGAGCTGCAGCTGTTCAGCAGACCCGTCCACACCCTCTTTACTCCTATTCGTTGTGCACGTGGCCCTGATGGGTGGAGGGTGTTTCTTCTGCTACCTTCTCTTATCTCTACCTCCAAATATCTTAGATTAGACCTGCTCTTTTTTGCTGGAATGTTGTACTGATGCATGATATATTAAAAATATGTAGCAATTTCGTACGCCCCGATTTCACAGCTGCCTCAAATCTCTCCATCTCTCCCTCTCTTCTTTTTATATACCCCCTCGCTCTCAATCTCTTTATCTATAATTTTTATCTAGCTCTCTTTCTCTCTCTCCATCTCTACCTCTCTACTTTTTATCTATCCCTCTCTTTTCATCTATTTATCTCTACTTTTTATCTAACCCCATCTTTTTCACATTTTAGAATATTAAACTATTTCGCACGCCCCAATTTCTCAACTTCCTCGCCTCTCCATCCCCCCTTCCTACCCCTCCCTCTCTCTCTCTCTCACTCCCTCTCCCCCTCTCTCTCTCACCCTCTCTCTACCCTCTCTCTCTCTCCCACAGCTCTGCTGCCGGCCGGGCAGAGGGCCGGCGCGCTGTCCGTCGTCGGCCGTCGCGTCGGCGGCGGCGGCAGAATCGACCGGGCGCGCACTCTCGACAGGCGGTGGCCGAACATGACAAACGGCGCCGGGTCCGGCAGCCGTGACATGGCCGCGGCGGCGCCATATCATCTGCGCGTCAGCATCGCCGCCAGCGGCAGAGCCGGCGCACAGCGGCCATGGCGGCGCCGCCGAGACGGGCCCGGCGCGCCCTCGGGCCTGCTGTGAACGCCCTGGGAATGGAGGTCGCCGTAATTCACGGATACGTCCCGGACGCACTGCGGCCGGCGTCGCGGCTATTTACAAACGGACGCACGATGGATGCGCATAATACAATCGCCAGGGCCGCCCGGCACCGCCCGGAGCCTGCCGCTTTGTCCTAAAATCTCGGCCGCGTTGTAAACGCGCTCATAACTGTCAGACCTGACGGAGAAAAATTAACGTATTGTGGAAAAATAATTGGAGGATCTGGCACGGCCGCTCGTTTTATGACGGGCGACATATAAAGAGGAATTCCGCTGCGCTCCGCCGCCCGGAAAATCTATTACGACTGTGGGGCCGCAGCGGCGGGTGCTGCCGGTGCAGTGAATCAAACCTGAGCCGAGATATTTAAATGTGCTGGCCCGGGCCGGGCCTGGTGCAGGCGGGCCCGACTATCGGCTTATCTGACTCGCAGGTGAAAGTGGCCCCGGACCAGCTCCTGTTCAGTCTCATGGATGGCGGCGGCAGCATGAATGTTCGCTTACCTTTGAAACGCCCAGTAAGCTGATGACTTAAGTCTTCAAGTGGACGCAAACACGACATACATCGAATGTGACAGTTAACGAGGAGGCACTTTCCTGGTATGACCAGAAGTTGAAATATATGTCACAAGTGAATTCTTGCTGGCACCGATGGAGGTAACAAACTCATCCAGCCTCTTTCCTTTCTAGAAGCAATAGAGAGAGAGAGAGTATTTCCGGGAAGATACCTACTCCGCAGGATGATTCAACAGGCGAAATCCTGGAAAGCCCGGAGACACGTAGTCCTCAGTTCCTTTGCCACAACTCCGGAAACCCACCGAGACTGTATGGACCCGCTGAAGAATCGAAAGCCGGAGAAAGGAGGGGAGAAGGGTGGAAGAGAGGCTCAATTGGGACGCCGAACACGTCGGCGCCGGCGCCCGATGATAATTTATGGTGACATTTTCACAGTGAACGTCTGACGAGGCCGTTCCGACGCGAGTATAAACAGATCAAGCGCCGCCGTGCCAGGAGAACTGAACGGAAGTATCCTTTGGGACGAGGCACAACCATAGCCCTCACACCGAGCGGCCGAGTGGTGTGTTTTATGGAAAATTGGACGTGTCTGTCGGACCGGATCGCGCGGGCTGGCCAGAGAATGGGACTGGCAGAAGGAAATGCGGAGGGTCTGAAAATTGGACAGATGTGTGTCCTGGGAAAACGCACGTCCTCTCTCTCAACAGAGCATCCGCGTCGTATCAAATATTCAACGCTGCGTTTAGAAACAGATGCACCGGATATCTGAGAGGAGATTTGTTCCCATATTCCTACTTTCAAATTACGAAATTCATCAGTTCACCCCAGGAAGCAGGTTAAAGGGAGGATTCCCTTAGATGAAACCGATGAATATCTTCCTTATTGTGAAGCTTATCTGCTTATAACGAAAAAACAAGGTACTGGTTGTGCCATTCGACGGATCATCCTTAACTCATTGAGTTGGAAAAAGTGGCGTAGCCACGGGACATTGAACTGCTTCAGTTTGAGATGCATTTCTGATACCATATGAGTCCTTACAAGTTTTATAGAAGCCAGCCTTGGCTGTCGTGCTATTGTCCCTCCTAACAAAGGTCTGGCAACGCACGGACAGGGAGCAATCAGGATGCCAAAGCGATTAGGCGCTATGAGCTACGCACGAGAGAGAGAGAGAGAGAGAGAGAGAGAGAGAGAGAGAGAGAGAGAGAGAGAGAGAGAGTCATGGTATGGGCTTGAAATCACGTGCGGGCGCTTGATGAAGGACGCATTAGCCTCGCATTGCAGTTCTAAAGAGCATTAGTGCATATAATTGTCTAACTGCATCATAAATATATGTATTTGTGTTGGGATGTCCTCCAGCCCTAAGCTTTCACCATGTAATCAGAGACACTGTTTTAGCCGCTGACCACGATAGTGCTTCACTGAGTGGGCAGTCTATCCTTTTCTATAAATGGTGGGCGCCATGCTTCTTTTGAGATGTCTATCAACCCCTTCCACCCGCTCATTGATTTCAATTCTGTTTCCTGTTTTAGGACTGTGACCGGGCGTACTTTTCCCTTTTGCTCTATTGACAAATCAAGCCGTGTGTGGACTCAGCAGAGCGCCATCGTTTGTTATGATAATCAGGCTCTCAGCCTGGGAGGATTTAGCCGTTGCCCCCGACTCCCTTACTTAAGCCATTAGGCCTACACGGCATATTTCAATGATAATGTTCAGAGAGTTCTCATGGTTACACACGGGCCCGAAATAGCCTCCAATCTAGACTGCCTCCATATTGCGTAAAATGACAGGATGATGTGGATGGCCTAAGCATTTGGTTTATTAGGGTGTTTCTTATACATACTGCAGATAAGGACCTGGAATTCTGATTGGAAAGCAATCAATTGCCTTGAGTGACGTACATTTCTTCATTTACATTCTTAACTCATTTCCCACACACATCGGAAATAGGTGCATGACATTTAAGTGATATATTCCTCATTGCCATACTAAAATGAGTAGGTAAACGTTTTTCTAAGCTCCTGCTTCTGGTGTTATTTTTTAATCTTTGTAATATCTCGTACGAATGCTTATCGTATCAGAAAGATATTGGTTTCTAAATAATTTATCGTTCACATATTTTCACCACAGGACACTTCTACCCCATGTACGATAACCCACGCTCGTATTGTTTGTAAGACATTCCATTTGAAAGTCATTCCTTCAGCTTTGCATTTCCAGCGCTCTCCTCACGCAAGTCTAACTTTCCACGTCTGGGGACCTGTCGGGACTATTCCCAGAGTCCACCCCCTCCCCTCCCCGCCCCAGCCCGCGTCCACTCCTCTCCCGCGCCCAGCTCCTTCCACTGAGCTGGCCGGCCGCCTCTTGAGACCGGCCCGGCCATCTGTGCCCGGCTGCCGTCCTTCTCATGGAAGGGTGCACTTAGCCGGAGCTATCGTGTGCGCATCGCCGTCGTCTCTGGGTACACCGCCGTCGACACAGGCCAGCACAAACAGCGGCGGCAGCACGCGCTCCAACACGCCGACGGCGGCCGGCGGCGCGGCGCCGCAGCGCGCGTCGCGACCTCTGTGATGTACCGATGGGACGGCGCTGACGGGCTGCAGGCAGGTCTGGCGACGGTGTAATGACGCGCCGTATCGCGGCAAGTGGTCGATACAGGGTTTTTGGTATGCCGGTTAGAAGTGAGGATGTGGAGCTGACGTGTTTACGCGGTGACGTTTGGCTCCGATGTGGAATTCCCAAGTTTGTTAGTGGAGCAGATTTGTGGACTTCCGAAACCTGGTGATATAGCAGCCTCGGTGCTTTCGGTGACAGAGCAACACCATACCCACATAAAGAACATTGTTTATAGCTGCCGGAGACAATTAAATGCCTGCATACGATCCAATAAATTAAACAGGCGTCTCGACGCGCCGACAGAACCTTTGTTTTAGGCCATTTGCACAGTTCGGTGCCGTGTTGCACCTCACAGCTGTATCAATGCCGGACACCAAGAGAAACATGGCGCTTCAATCGGGCCCTTGTCACTGCTCTCTACAAACGCAGCGCGGCTCCAATTTATGGCGCATCTGGTCTGAGCGATGTGACAGCGCCGACCAAACAGCAGCCGGGACCGCGTGCGCCGGCCGCTCGCACCGACACCACAACTCTATAATATATGAAGTCACAATTTACGACCGCCAAAAAGTACAAATTATGCACTATCTTGATGATACAATCGGCGGGGCATTAATTCTGCTGGGCCGGTGGCGGCGACAGCTTCAGACATGGAGCGGCAATTACTGACCGACCGGGCCCGCTAATGAAGGCGGCCGTGTGACGTCACGTGACACTAGCGTAACGGTCAGCCGTCACAGGCGGGCACGGGTGGCCGCCGATGGTCACGCGGTGCCGAACGACGCCGGGACAGGGTCAGCGCCGACGCGACGAGCTGGATCCGACGGTGGAGGTACTCTCGGGCTGAGTACCGACGGTGGATGCTGGGGCAGGCTGAGATAGAAATTCCGGAACAGAGTGCTTGGTTTTATGCATTTTTTGGGGGGGGGGGGTTGCGGTAGCTGCATCATAATGAATATGAGAGGTTGATGCAAATGGATGCGATGATGAAGACAGCAAGTTACATTCAGCTCAAAAACATTCAGAAATGTGCTGCAAGCTTCCGGATTTAGAGATTTTAAGCACAATTTCGCAGCCACTGAGGTGGCGCAGCTGGATTAGGCGACGCCGTTTTGTGAGGAAGGTCCCTGGATCAAATCGGACCTCTGACAGCCTTTTTCTCAACATTCTCCCACCCAGGAGATGATGGTTAGCTGGGTAGTGCTTAGCATACGCGTCGGAAAAGGGGGCCAGGGGAGCCTGGCCCTCCACTTTTGGCCAAAAATTTCCTGACCTCAGTCAAAATGAGAGAAAACCGGACATTCTTATATCCAGCCGCTGAGAGGCAACGAGGGCCCAAATTCGGCAGTTTTTGGTCCTGATGTTGAAAGTTTTTTGTCAGCATCAGGTCGAACTTTGGTGCCCTTTGCCGGTGGGACTTATGATGCTTGGCCTGGCACGGGAGTTTCACCGACTAAACAGCGCCCTTGTTATTGGAAGCATGGGCTTGATCAGCGTTTAAAATGATCTACCGGATGACCTCTGGCAGAGCCCTAGCGCACGGCATCGCCTCGTGTCACCTGAACAGTCCTCTGCATCCCCGGGCCCGAGAAATCGCGATAGTCTTGCCGTACCAATAGGGTGGGACATGTGAGAGAGAGTGTGTGGATACGACTGTCCCGCAATGGCGCCGATCAATGAAAACACTGCCGTGTGCATCGTGTGACTGTATGCATGAGGTGCAGATATGCAGAAATGTTCCCAGGCCGGGGCCGGAAAAATATAAAAAAGAACAACTCATAGGCCAATGGACTCCTTAAAACCCTTAATGTGTATCGAAGGCTTGTTACATATACGTGGTGTCCCCAATATCAGCTCACGTGATCTTTAATTGAGGTTGGCAGTTGTGGTTGTGGGAGGGGCCTCACATCCACCGCTATGCTCTAACCCATCCCTGGTCGGCTCCAATACATGTGGCGAAAAATAGTCTGCCTCATATCCATCCTTTATCCTTATTTGCAGACATCCCACCGCCCCACGGCCCAAAACATTAACGATTACTTACTCCTGTAACATTCGGTTTTCCCTCATGTGCCCGAAAACCCTCTCCCTCAATGTGTAAATTGTCTTTGAAATACTGCGCCGCACGCCAGATCCTGAGTGGATACTGCACCGCAGTTCTCTTGAGACCTGCAGTTATACATTGTCGCTACACGGGCCCCGATTTCGTTCGAGAAGTGTTTCGCCACGAAACGTATTTGGCTGGTTTGAGGTTCTCTATCTAAGGCTGTTATTAATTGGCTACAAATGATGGCTTTTATCAATGTTAATTCACCATCCCATTTGCTTCTCTCCATATAAGTAGTCTCCTAATGCAAGCAAGCATACCAGAAAATCAGCATCCATATGCTAGTAACGAGGATCCGCTAAAACACATCTATCGTGTTGTGATATCGTCAGATAGCGCACGGGCCCGGCCCACTGCCGCTGTCCGCGCGCTGGCAGTATTTCCACAGCTGGGGGCCCGCCCGTAAAAGCCACGCCGCCAGCTGGGCCCCCAGTCTCCGGCCCGGGTCGCATCCATATTTGAACAAGTGTGTCGGATCAACCTAGTCAAATCTGTTTTTGCTTGGGGCGGTAAACTCGTTTGTATATCCAACACAAGCGGGTCATACCTTAAGTGGATATCGCATTGTCACACTCGTCCGCATTAGTTAAAGATCGTGTTGTTCGAGGTCCTCAGAATTCCAAGACCGTTTAACTGGTTCGCCAGGCGAGCCACGTTTTCCTTCCAGGCGTGGTGGAGGAATTCCAAACTCGTGCCCACGAACTCGCGCCAGGGCGATCCTTCCCTGGATACCGGCACGATCCCTCACGAGAGTGCGAGATCCGTTGAATATGTCGGGGATCCGGACCCACCACAAAGCGACTGCTATTGGATGGCTGACCAGCCGAGTCGACGCACATCGGGGCAGTTCAAAGGTTTATGGTTCTGATATTGAGGCAGTGTAGGTATTGGTAGTGAGACTGCCATCGGTCATTCGGTCATTTTACTTCCGGGTATTATTTACTTATTTATTTTTTTATTTTTCAAATAACTGCTTTACATTTCTTGCAGCAGCCATTAAGTGTTTTATGTGGAGTAAGCTGTCTGTCCCATGTCCCAAGCCTAAGTCCTTTCCAACTTTTTTCCACAAAATATTTCCTGAAATATGGCTCTGCCTTGTATGTATTCTTCACTGAATCATCCTAAGCCTTTTCGTATATAATCTTTCAGCACCCGTATTTTCCTCATTACATTCCAGAACAACCTTTTCGAATCCACATTTCGGCTACTGATCTTTTTCAAACGTTGCTTCTTCAAATTTTTTGCTTCGGGACACCCACCGCTACCGCCACGACCCCTTGGCTCCGGCAGCATTCCGTGTCCAGCTCTGGACCCTCGCTCGGCATCCGCCCAGTTGCCAGCCGGTCAGTCGGCCGTGTGGTCAGCTGACCAGAGCTGACGTGTCGCCTGGATATTGGCCTCGGCGGCTGTCAGAAATGTCGGCCATTTTCAATAAGAGAGCGTCGGGCGGCGTTATGAGACGCCGGCAGCGGCGATCGGCCCCAGGCGGCCTCAGTGAAAGACTGCGATAAAACGACGGCGCCGTCGCAGCCGGCTGCCGGCCGGCATTTCCGATCGCTGCTCACTGTGGCTCGATAACACCACCCGGTCCAGACAGCCGCAGTGATTTCGGTGTGTTCGGTCACACAAATGGTCGGGAGTTTGTCAGAAATGACAAGTCTGGCTGGAACTGCGCACTGCAGCGTTGGGACAAGAGTCGCTCTCTACCAGGTAGAGAAACAGGCTTTGTATCTGGTCTTCTGGCCCCTGTCACGAAATAAACCTTGATGGCGATATTACAAAATTAAATATGGCCCACACTCATTCCGAACAGAAACCATTTCTTTTTCTCCGATAATTGATTTGAGCCAAATAAAACAGCCCACCAATAAATGACAATCACAGCCAAGTGTCATCCCAGCAAGCGTTGCCTAATGTTTCTTCCGAACCCTCCGGCAAAAGCGCCTCAGGCGTCCTGCACATTGTGAGAGCCACAAGCGTCGTTCGAGCGCAGTGAAATATGGCCGATGACACGCGCCAGCCAGCCACGCCCGTTTTTGTGCCTGTTCACACTTACACATGATAGAGGTGCACCTGGGCAGAAGGTGACGGCGGAAAAAGGCGCGCAAAAAGCGCACCCAACAATCGGTGCTCCTTTGTTTGCGGACGTGATGCGAGTAGGCAGAGGGAGAGCGCGGTGGGCCGCGACCGGTTAGATGGGACCTCCGCCGAGAAGGACAACAGCCGGCAGGTCCTCTTCCGACTGAGTGCCGGCCAGGATTGCGGGATTGAGGACGGACCATCGCCCGGACTGCCACCCCAGCCACAACGGCCAGGGATGTCCGGACCGCCACCCCAGCTGCAACGGCCAGGGATGTCCGGACTGCCACCCCAGCCACAACGGACAGGGATGTCCGGACTGCCACCCCAGACAGAACGGCGAGGGATGTCCGGACTGCCACCCCAGCTACAACAGACAGGGATGTCCGGACTGCTACCCCAGCCGCAACGGACAGGGATGTCCGGACTGCCACCCCAGCCATAACGGACAGGGATGTCCGGACTGCCACCCCAGCCGTAACGGACAGGAATGTCCGGACTCCCACCCCAGCCACAACGGCCAGGGATGTCCGGACTGCCACCCCAGCCACAACGGCCAGAGATGTCCGGACTGCCACCCCAGCCATAACGGACAGGGATGTCCGGACTGCCACCCCAGCCGTAACAGACAGGAATGTCCGGACTCCCACCCCAGCCACAACGGCCAGGGATGTCCGGACTGCCACCCCAGCCGCAACGGCCAGGGATGTCCGGACTGCCACCCCAGCCGCAACGGACAGGGATGTCTGGACTGCCACCCCAGCCGTAACGGACAGGGATGTCCGGACTGCCACCACAGCCACAACGGACAGGGATGTCCGAACTGCCACCCCAGCCACAACGGCCAGAGATGTCCGGACTGCCACCCCAGCCGCAACGGACAGGGATGTCCGGACTGCCACCCCAGCCACAATAGACAGGGATGTCCGGACTGCCACCCCAGCCACAACGGACAGGGATGTCCGGAACGGCTAGGAAAGTCGGACTGCCTCCCAGGCACAACAGGAGGGATAGTAAAAGAAATGTTTTAGCCTTTCTGCATTGCCTTGCATTGAGAGAAAAATTGAACACTACTTAAATAGTTTTATTATTGCCAAAGAAAATCTAGAAACATCCCAGGATGTTGCACGACTAACTTAATTTCCTGCCTTATCATCCCGACCACTCGCCGCTGAGCCGCTGGCCCACGCTGGGGACTCCGCCGCCGTTGGCCGGCCCACCGACTGGACACTTCACCGGCCTCACAACCAATTGGGTCCGAGCACCTCCGGTCCAATTCGGCGATCTTTGCAGCGGCTTTAAGAGCGCCTAAGGCAGTCGCAGCGGCTCCCCGACAATTGGATGAGATTCTCAGCAATACCAGCGCAGGCTTCGCCAGTGGCCACTAAACGATCGCCGGACCTTTGAGGCGGTGTCCCCCCTCCCCCCAACTGTCCCAACCCCAGCCCGCGGCGGCTGGCTGATCTGTGCAGAACAAGGGAGAATACAGGTTATGCTCATAACATGCTTTCTTTGCCTGAGTTTTTTTTTACTGGGAGATGAAACGACCATGCAAAGCTACATGATCCGCCACCTAAAAATAGTACTTTACATTACATTCGCACCCGACGAAGTAAAACACAATGATCAGTTTAGAGCATGCCCCTAGAGAACTTACCATTCCTTAAAAACATTTCAGCCATATAAGCACTGCTGTAGTTAATCTTCATGAGTTTTAATAGCGTCATCAGAGCTCGTGTGAATCTTTTTGGTCATTCCTTTGTCTCATCTGGTCAGGCCTGCTGTTATCAGTGTTTTGGGAAGTACACCGACTCCACCCATTTTCCCAAATCGGGTATCGGGGGACATTTCATCTTTACAGGTTTGCATGGACTTGGAAACCATGCATCCCACGACGTCAAAACCAGCAAGGCTTGATAGATGTAGGCGCCATCTATAACATATCTGCTGTTGTACCACATTGAAACTATGGGTGGACCGTACGGTGAGGTGAAAGTTTGTCATCAAAAAGCTTTAGGGGACATTTTATGTCGTTGAAATTAGGTTATGGTGGACTTAATTTTTTCTAATTGTAAACGTTTTCGGGGACATTTCTACGCTGGAAAAACCTATTTATGGTGGACTCTAATTTTCTTACCAAGTACGTTTCCAGGGACATTTAAACGTTCTTAATATTAAGTTATGGTGGACCAAGTTAATATTCTAATCATTGCCAGGGTGGCATGAATTTTTACTGTAATCGGATGGTAGGAGCACCACACCGTTATAAAGGCTTACTTACCTGAAGGTAAGGTAGATAAGGACAAATGTGGCTCTTATCAATGATGTGAGCATGTGAACCAAATGCCGCGTTTCATATGATTGGTCATTTTGTACCTGGCAGACATTTATCAAGTAATTTCGAATGCACAAATCACCGATCTCATGGTAAATTTACACGTGCATTGACGGGGAAGGGCAGGTATCCGCCTTTCCTCGGTTTTTTTCGGAGGTATAATAAAACGGCCGCGCGTAGCTCCAGTGTATTTTGTACACCTTCTCGCTGATCATTTTTACAACTTGAACTAGGTGTGCTATGGCACATCTAGTGCTGCGGTATAGTAAGACAAAGAGAGAGAAATAATAATAGTTTATATAATAATAACAAAAACAATAATGATGATAAAATAAAAATAGAACATTATTTAGAACAATGATAAGTCTAGAATGTCTCGAAGCTTCCCTGTATACATTATAGAATAATTCAAGAAGCGTTATTAGAATATCCTCAAAAACGGTGCCTTTATAGTTCTGTCGCACGATAATTTTGCACAAAAATCTAAACGATGAAACTGCTGCATGTCTTGATGGCGGGTTCCTTATCCCTCCTACCATAGATGGTGAAGAATACATTTTTTTGTCGAAACGCGTTCATCTGCCTGCTGTGTTGGTTTAAGTATTAATAGCTGTCAACCACTGTTATACACTGAAAAAAGTACGCCAGAAATTGGATTTCTTCTACGGTGCCAAAATCCACTCTTCTTTCCGTGAATATGTTACACCCGATATTTTTAGATTGAGAAGTGTAAAATGCCATGAAACAAGAATAATACAACCCCAACCCGTGGGGTGTGAAAATATCAACTACCAAAAAGTACGCCACTTTTAGTATTATTTCTACGGTGCCAAAATCAACTCCTCTTTCCAGCATTATTCCGCAACCCATTTTACCCCAGCGTAATGCAAAAATGCATGTGTTTTGAGGGAATATTATTATACCACTGGAGTAAAAAGATTGTTAGCTAAACCGGAAGTGTGTAAACTGGAACTGAGGGGGTAAAATAGATTAAAATGTGAAATTCCTGGTGTAGAAAAATATTTGCAAGGTGCAAGATGAGTCCGCGTTCAATATTACGTTGCTGCGGAAAAGAAACACCGATTAAAAAAACGACCCAGTTTATTCTCATGGAGCGTTTGAGGTCAGTTTAGTCTGATTAGGCTGATTAATATACACTCTGATAAACATACACAACGCAACGGAGAGTTTAAATCATTTGTTTTCATACCCACTTCTAATAATCTACATAAATACCTCTAATTTGCACTATAATCTGGAACAGTATTTAAATCGACCTTCAATCACTAAAATTATTTAGTTCCTCTTTGCACAAACATTACTAGGTATATGGTTTTTGTCTTAGGCTTCTGCTTTTTACACTGCCCAAATTTTCCTCTTTTATATCCGCTTATCACTGCATCATTTTCGCTCATCACCGCAAATCACCTCTGAGGCGCTGCACAGCATTCTTAACACGCGCACTGAAGGGGGTCTCGGAGGCCAGCCCCACCTTTTTCCGAGGTGGCCGGAGAGCCGTTCATGGCCAAAAACGATAACTTTACCTAGGTAATGGCTTCTGTGACCTGTTACTAAATCTGATTTAAACATAGGTCACCCACCATTGGTTAGCTTATACCCTGAGGAGCACCCAGTGAAAAATCGGAATATGATTCTTCTTTAATTTCATATCTAAAGAGGAGTTCACAAGGTCACGAGGTCAAAACCTGACCTGAAGTCAAAGTTTTTAGTTTTCTTATCTGAACCCTTGTATCTTCTATCCAGCAATATTCATAGAAATTAATTCAGATCAGTCATTTTTAAGATACAAAATTATTTCTGATTCAATGTTCGTGTTAGCCTTGGAAATTTCATGACCTCTATCTGGTGACCTCTTTCACCTTTGGTCCTGAAAATGGGCCCAACTTGTTATTTTGTATGGAGAGCCTTGGGTAAAAGTTTGGTGGAAATCCGAGAAGTGGGTCATGTTGGACTTTTCGTGCCTACCTGGACGATTTTTCCTAGAATGACTCATCTATGTCCCGAGAGTGGCTAACAAAAGCATCACTATTGGGGGGGAGTTGAAACCACTATACTGTTCGGAAACGGATACATTCGATATCTTTGCTGGAATATTATTGAATATGCTCAATTCAAGTGAAAATATGGGTTATCACTAGCTCACCACTGTGGATCCGGGCCTCTTGTAGAAAATCCTTGACGACGTCCTGGATGCCAGACAAAGATATGTATATAAACGATTCATTCAGGCCCATTGAGGCAAATTCAACACCTCTTTGCTATTTGCTGCACTTTCATTTGCATTTTCAGCACGAATGGAACTGCCCTGTGCTAAAATAGCACAGATATTAAATTACCAAACGCTTGTAATTTACACTTTTAATTCTAAAAATTAAGCTAGTTGTCAGAATGAATTTACTAAGAATTCTAAACAAATGCTCGAAAATGGGATACGTTTAGGACTAGACTGATTGAAATTCTACGCTCCAGGTGTTGTTTTTTCAGTGTACACTCCTCAATCTTACAGTCAGAGTTCGAAAAAATCTTCCAACTTGCCAACAATGTTGGTGACACTAGTCGATCACGTCAGTGAACAAAATATAGGCAAGCTTGTGCACACATCAGCGTCAAAAGTTAACGCGTAGTCTGCCGATATGCTATTTAAGATTCAAAAGGACTCAGTGCTTCTGGAAAATAATTGCCCGTTGGTGCCAAGTCCCAATATTCCTGGTTAAACAAGTTTGGTTTGAAATTCCTATGGTAAGGCTGGAAAAATTCTGCTTGCAGTTCCCACCCAGACTTTTGCGGGTCTTTTGAACTGATTGATATGTTTGTAACTCCTAGGCTGCATAGGTCCCCGTTATGTGCCGCCCTGATAGGGCACGGGCCCCATCTGAAGTTGTGCGGGCCCCTATATTTTTCATACGCCCAACTACAAGATGGAGAGTGGCGGGAGGTGTGTGAGGGTGGTTCACGTTGGAGTGGGGAGCCCCAGGACTGCAAAAGAGCGGCCAATAGTTGGGACGAACCATCATGCAGAAGAGGGCGGCCAAAAGTAGACGAGTGCGGTCCATGTTGTAGTGGGGCGTCGATGAGTGCTCACCTCTTCTCCATTATCAGCCGCCCTTTTCCATCCCTAACTCTCCCCACTTCGACGTGAGCGACCCTCACTCACCTCCAGTCGCCCTCGGTTTTGGGGTTGGGTGCCCCTATTTCATGTTTGGCCACCATTTTCAGGCCTTGGACACCCCACTGTAATATGCACCGCCCTCGTGTACTTTTAGCCGCCCCTTTTATGATTTTCGTCCCTTCTCTACCACTGGCTACTCTTTTGCAGTCCTTGGACTCCCCACTTCATGGTGGATGCCGTTACCCACCTCCGGTCGGTCTCTATTTTGTGGTTCGGAGCCTTCTATTTCAAGATTGACCACCCCTTTCAGCCCTTGGGCGGGCTACTGTTGTGTCTCTCCAGTGCATGACTGAGCCCTCCTTCTTCACCCTTCACCGCTATTTGACAGCCCTAGGCCGCCCCACTTCAACATGGACCGCGCTCACCTCTGTCTGTCCTCAACTTCGCAGTTGTGCGCCCGGTTTTGACAATTTTCCGACCCTTTTCAGCCCTAAGGTGCTCCATTGTACAAAAGATCGCACTCATCCACTCTAAGCCGCCCTCTTATGCATGATTTGGCGCACCTTTTCCAGCAGTTGTTGCTCTTTAGAACCATTTGTTACTTTTGAACACCTCTACTTGTTAACCCGCGCCCCACTGGGGGTCCGGCGCCACCTGCGCCCCATCGATCGGGGGGCCATCGATGCCAACAATAACTTCGAAAATATGGTGGTTAGCGCAAATCTGCAAAGTGCATTAGAAGGCTCGCGCGAATTCAGTAAGAAATTGCTTCACATGTTTAAGCGCTGAGGTCGATGGTTTGACCTCCAGAGGTCAAGTTAGGTCACGATAGGCTATTTTCACTCAAATATGCAATGCTTTAGAAAACTGGGCGTAACTCTTATGCCATTAGAGCTATTGAGATCTGGTTAACTACATTGGATAGCAAAATGCCAGACATTTTCCTGCTTTTGGAACGTAATGACCTCCCGCCAGTGGTTTGACCTCCAGAGGTCACCGCGTGACCTCATAGGACCCTAGGTCACTTAAAGTCAGAAAGTGACCTTGCCGTATATCAAATGGATGCTAAGGATGAGACATACACGATGGTGTTTGATTCAGTGCTCTAGTTTAATCAGGTCAAAAGTTATTGCTAAAATACTGGTTGACCTTGGATGACCTCAGAGAGATCAAAGGGCAAATATGACCCCCGGGATCCGTGAAAGGGTGTCCAAGCTTTTCGGAGCAAGCCAAGCATTTGCAATCGCTTTTGTGGCTTTTAGATCATAAGACAGCTTTTTCCCATGTTTTTTTCAATGGGAGAAGTCACCTCGTGACCTGATCTCAGGTCACGAAATCGAAAAAATCCCAGATATACACCTTGTAGACCCTGGCGTGGCTATGAAGTGTAGGAAGTTTCAAATCGATCGACTGAGAAACGTAGCTCCTGGTGACCTGACCGTGGGTGACCCGGGGTAAAAAATATCAGGGATGGTGGGAAAATGATAGGGTAAGAGATTGAGACCTCAACCACGGTCCTGCGTCTCGTCGTTTTCCTGCTATCCTGAAAAAAACCTTAGGAGGGCATCGATGGCCCCGGTGGGGCGAGGGTTAATACAATTTTTTTCAAGTCGTTTCAAGCTCGGTTCTTGGAGCCGGAATCTCCCTTAAATCATCAATGGACTTGTCACGGAGACCTCGACCCTAACATCATAACGAGCAACTCCCACAATGAATGATTAATTAGAAGCCAAATTTTGACGTTCCCCAAAGCACAGGGACAGCTGCCCTGCTAAGGTCATCTTATCACCAGTTAGCTGCCAGCCGACCTGCGTCGGGTAGACATAGAGCGCCGGAGCGTCTGAGGGAAACCGATCCCAAACCTGCACATTTACTGTCTCTGCATGTTCCTGAGCAGTGGGGTGGAGAATAACACTCTACCAACTGAGCTATCGGTGTGGCACTTCGACGTGAACCGGCCTCATCCCCCTCCGGTCGCCCTCTGGTTTGTGGTTGGCGCCATTATTTCATAATCAATCGATCATTTTCAGCCTTCGAGCGGCCCACCACAAAAATGCATCCTTCTCATCCTCTCTGGACGGTCCTCCATGATTGCCCGCCCCCTTTCCACCATTGTTAGGGGATGCGTGGCTCGGTGGATAGCGTACTTGTACTGTGAGCCATGGATCCTGGGTTCAAGTCCCGGTGGGACCTCTGGATAAGTTTTTATAGTCCCTCAAATGGCTCGCAACAGGATAAGAGTTGGTGACGCGTATATCCCTGGTGGTTTTTGCATCGTTAAAACCGAACACTTGTTATCATTCCACCATTTTCTGCTCCTTAACACCCCCCCCGGGGGGGGGGGGGGCCCAACCCCACGGAGGGGGGGGGGGGCCCGCCCGCCCCCCCAAAAACAAAGAAAGAAGAAAAAAAAAAAAACGGGGGGGGGGGGGGGGGGGGGGGCTATAATAATAATCAACATTTACCAATTTCATTAACTTAAATCAACAACAAAAGACGTCAAAAAAAAAAATTAATAGTGAAGGTGGTGGGCAAGTAGAAGAAAATAATATTAAATAGGGGGAAAAGGGGGGAAAAAAGCGGGAAGGGGATAAAGGAAAAAGAGAACAAAGGAAAAAGGGCCCCCCCTTCACTTTTTTTGAGTTAAGGTTATTAAACTTTATTAACTTATATAAATAATATAAATTATATACTTAAATTAGAACTACAACAAACAATATAATAACCAGTAATGGGGAAAAAACGATGTGCCCCTGCCCTTTAACTTTAACTTTAGCTTTATATTATTTTCGATCAACCAAAAAATAAATTAATGCAGAAGGGACGGCGTAACGGGGGGGGACCGGAAGTGGGCGGGCCCCAAAAAGTAAAAGAGAACATAAGACCTGGAACTTTAACTTTAACCTTACTTTACCGTTGAAACTGAAATAAATTTTCACCCAGTTATGGGGTTATGAAGTAACCCCGCCTCTACCCAATGCAAACTAAACCCTCCGACCCCGCACTTACCAACTACTCCAAACGGGAAGTCCGGGACAAAAAAAAAAAGCTCTAACATTTTAAACCTATTTACAAAATTTTTAACAATCCACCACCTTTAAAAAGTCTTTTAAATTTAATAAAATCTTAAATAAGGTTAGTTTGGTTGCCCGGCGTTTTGCTACCCCCGGGGGGAAAAACAGGGGGGGGCCACAGGGGGCCCCCCCGGGGCTTAAGGCATTCACCTCCGGATGTCCTCTACTTTGTGGTTGGGTGCCCCTATTTCACCCTTTTAGCCTTAGATCGCTCCACTGCAACATAGACCGCCCTCAGCTTTCAGCGGTAAAAGTTCCTCGAGTTCATTTAGTATATGCCTTGTATATCGATCGGTGTTATATTTTGCCCAGATCTTCAGATATCACTCAGGATCTCCCATGCCACACTCATGCCCGCCACATATATGGTTGTGTGCCCGCCCAATATGTGGCTTTGGTATCTATTGGAACGACAACATGCTACGATGCAGTATAGCGAGCTGGTAATATCACGTTTCCTATGGAGCAGAGTTTGAGCACGATTGCAAATATTCCTTATTTTTTAAGAAATATTCCGAATCTTTTGATAGCTCTGTATGATGTATTAAGCCTTGCATCATTTACTAGTCTTGCGGATGTTTTTTCGCTTTGCAACTAAAGAAATGTTGGGTCCAGAATAAAATTGAAAATTCCTACGTTATCTGTGAGAAAAATATTGAAAGCTCGGCAGGAAATTTCCCAACATGATTTTGCTTGCGTCCCCTACAAATGGATCATAAAGTCCAACAAATTCTCCCTCACATATAATATTGTAGATGTATCACTATTCAATCGGCGCAGATCGGCCGAATTGGGGAGAGAAAGTGGTCCTGAAAATAACCAGTGGCCGTCCTTCCGCGAGTTCAATTGCCAAAAGTAGTCCATAGAAGGACGCCCTGTATCATTAGGGATTTGTTTTAACAGAAACAACGTCAGAAACTCTACCCTTCCCTGGCTTTTTTGTCAGCGCTGTTTGAAATGACATCGGCAACAGGAAAATTAGTGTCACAAAAGCACCCTTTATAAAACTCCAAAGGCCACCCCTCAGCTGGTCAACTGGCCGCTCCCCGAGTCTTTGCCCCCCCCAGAGGCGGATCCACAGGATCAAAGGGGGAGGTGCTCCTCCCGATCAAGCCTTGGCACGCCTTAAAAGTCACGGCGCTCCTTTGAAGGATCGATAGCGCCCTGAAATGTCGTTTTCCACCACCCCCCCCGAGGATGCTAAAATCGGCGCCCTGGGGTAGAATTTGGCGGACACCTGATAGAGTTTGCCGGTCGAAAATGGCACCCCATAGGACGGATCCTTGGTCCTCCACAGCAATGTGCCACCCCTCCCCCCGATCGGTGACTCTGGATCCGCCTATGCCCCCTAGCAAAATCCTGGATCCGCCCCTGCTTCAGATGCCATACAACAACTGAAACAACATTTTCCCACATTCAAGAACGCTGCGCTCGTGCGGCGCGCGCGCGCACCGTCAGCTGATTTTTCGATTGCATCGCCACGTGGTGGCACCGATCGGTACTAAATTCCGTCAAAAAATTTTTGATGGAAATTCCGGCTGTTTCGGGGATGTATTTTGATGTCCACCCTAACGCCATCTCTTGGTATATGAATAAGCATCCCCAGAAACGTGGATAGCTGCCTTTTGTTTAGGTGGACAAGAAATGTCCACCTAATCCCCGGTGTCCACCAATGTCCAAAAAGTTTCCTGAAATGTCCACCCAAACCCGAATTTGGAAACCAATGTACCGCGCCGCCGGCCGCCGCAGGCAACACATTTGATGTTCGCGACCAGCGTGGTGCCCCGGCCGACGAGAAGTGATGTCAAAACCGACTGCAACCACTCAGATCCTGAACAGATTAACTTGATTATACGCTGTTATTTAAATTCCAGTTTCTGGTTGATAAGGTGCGGGTTCAGGGGCAAACTACTCTCTATCTTTGTGCAGACGAGTCACCAGTGCTGTGCCGTCGCTAAGTTGGCTGCCGCGGCCAGTTCGGAGAAGTGCATGAGGCAGGCTGGGGTGGGCATGAAGGTCGCTCTGCAGCGCTGACGGGGTAGTCGAGGCTCGTGCGGGAGTGGGGAGTCGGATGACACGTGGGGTGGGGGTGAGATGTCCGCCGGAGCCTGCGACGTCATGCTCCACACTCCAAGACGGTTGACTGATCCGCCCGTTAAACACCATCAAGAGTGTGTTTTGCCGCAGCGCAGGGGGTTTGCAACGGTTGCGCCGCCAGAGCGTCATAGCAGTGACAGCTTTCACGAAGCATAGGATGCCGTCAGTGTATCACGAATGACGTTTGGAATCCACTTGCACGTTTACCAAAATGACTCTTCTCCCGAGCACATGGCCCGCCGTCTCACCAGACTGCAGATCTGATGCTTGTTGGCAGTTTCAGAGCATCCCGGGGCACTTATTCTCCAGCCTGATGACCCATTACGCATTAAATGTACCGTATCGACCGTTAACGGAGTTTTTTGTACTCCGGGTCTGATTCTGCTGAATTCCGGCAGTAAAACCGAATTCGAAGGATCCGCTTGTAGTTATTGGCCATAAAGCAGCCCTAGGGCTTTAGGACGCATCAACTGCTTAGGTCATATGAAGTCGCTAAATCTCACCCTGTTGGGATCAGGAACTCCCTATTTCGTATTCTCGCCGGTGATTTAGACCTGGGTCAAAGGTGTGGAAGCCCAACGCGCTACCACTGTGCCACCGCATCCCTTGACCGTAAATGTTCGATAGGAACAGCACTAAAATCTCTTAAAATCCAGTGTATTTGCCTGCTTGAGCAAGATGCAGCGATGGGTGAAACTGGACATTTTAAGCTGGTGTGGCAGAAACCAAGGTGTGACTTGATATGTATGGGTTCTATGTGGTCTGGGACTGAAGAAGGGATGTTTCGGTTCGGAATGTGAATATACCAGCTCGGACACATCTGAGGAATGATGCACTTAACTTAGAATGTAGAAAAATCCTACTTTGTGACTAACACATCTGGGGAGTTTCCCTATGAATGCAGTGCATCCTGAAATAATCTGCGCGTATGTCGTATTGCCCGATGATTTTAACCGGTAACTTCGCCGCAGAACCATTTTTCAATCCCATGCTCGAGCTAGCGCGTCTTCCTTAAACCGTCCCCAACACCAGTGAGGACGACGTGCCGACGACGACGGCAGCTCTTCGTACTTAGCCAGAGGGAAAACGACACGGGAGCCTTCAGGAGGCGGCTTCCTTACGTCAGACTGGCGCAGCGACGCGGCCGCCGGTGGCTGTTTCGTCAGTGGTTGCCGGAGGGGCAGCTGGGTGCCCGCCGCAGTGCCGTCCCCGGCCTCACTGCTGCATCCCCGTGGTGGGGCGTTTGGTTTAGATTTCATTGAGCCGGCGCCCCGCCGCCGGCGCCGCCCGCTTTAATCCCTGCCATCTGGGTCGCGCCCGCGCCCGGCCGGCCTCTCCACCAATCAGCGGCCGCCAGCGCTTCATCTCGTCACAAAACCCCCGAAGCGATACAGTGGCGAGCGACGGTCGGCATTATCGAAAGGGTTGTAGGCTTTATCAGCGGGGTTGTCGCCGCCGCGCCCGCTTTGTGCGCCGCAAAAGCATATGACATTTCCGAGCGGCGCCACCCTTTCATATGGAGATGCTCCAATTGGCTGGAAAATTGTCAGGCTCGCGTCAGTGGGACGGCTGCCCCGGCTCTGCCCCACTGCACCGGCGCGACTGGTATTTCTCGACAAGGTAGGGTAAAAACTGTAAAAGGGGTAGCCATAGTTCCTGACGAAGGCGCAAATGCAACGAGGACTTCGTCCAGGATGAGGGCATCTCACCTGGTGGTCTAATGCTTGGTCAAATCCCAGAGCTAAAATAATTCACGATAGCTTGGTGGAATAGGTAGTATTCAAATTATTACCGGGTATCCTAAATCCAATACAAAACTAGATTGGCAGGATGCTCACCACTATACATCATGAATGCTTGTAAATATTTTCTACTCTCGTTAAATCTCGATGGACGGGATCCATGAGGCAGTCGGAGGATTTAACAGTCTCCCATGTCAACCGCTTATAGCCCTGCGGACCGATTGAAGTTTTTTTAGCCCAGCATTCGAATACTTTGTATGTGATTAATTCGAATACTTCGGAACCGCTTGGTCAACTAATGCCTCCAAAACAAGAGGATGGTTACGTGAAGATCGAGTCACTGAAGGACTATCGTGGTGGTATTTCGACCCAGAAAGTCCTGAATTTGATTCTACAGAGGGCCACCCGAGATCCCCTCAGAGGGAAATTCAGACCTTAATTTCGTAGGTGGGGGGGGGCTAGGGGGCTTAATCCTACACCACATTTAACTTTGAATAGCCTCTAACTATGTGATTACTCTGCGCCCTAAAAAATTTTGGAGGGGGCATGAGCCCGTTTTGTATCCACCGCTGATTACCCCCTACCAATGCAAAATGAGTCGGGGAAAACATGATTTTAGCACTAGATGCATCGCAAAGACCTAAGTCGCGGTGGATGTGAAATATGGTCGGGGGAGAAATTTAGAACTCAAAATCAAGCTGGATAGGTACAATGCTGCCGCCATTACAGAGAGCGTATGGAGGTTAAAGGGGGAGTGGAAGGGAATATCAAACCTGGCGGGTTCCCGCAGAGAGTATCTTATATCCTGTGTTAGTGAGATCTGGTGCCGTAACGAGCCTCTCACTGTCGGGATTATGTCCAGGTGTTAACCCTTCAGTAGCTCTGGCTAATGCTAGCTCTCAAATCTGCAGACTGCAGGGATAATGGATCTCGGTAGTTTTTGTTGCTGGGGGCACTGTGCTCGCAGGGTCTGCCAGTTGCCAGGTTTACAGCTGCGTGGAGTTTGTTGGGAGTTCACTGTGCGCTCAGAATGCTGCTGCTCAGGTTACGGCTTGCACAGGAGCCTCCCGTTAACAAAGCTGAAGTAACCGAGATGGTGCAGCTGGCGGTGTAGCTTCTTTTTTTGTCCTTCTTGGGCAGGAACTCGTTGTGAATTATCTGCTTCATAATGACAGAAAGATCCCTGAATTTTGCCCTGTTGTATAAGCGGCAGCTCTCGTCCGTACCACTGCAAAGGCTAGGTTACAGCGTTTCTGCGTACATAACCAAGTATTTACCGGAGTTCGCACGCGATTTTCGGCGTGCGTAGATGGTATGTTCATTCTGAAGCGTGATGCCTCCAGTCTGCGGCGTGGGCGGACCCGCAGACAGGTCACTGGGAGGGCTCAGCCGGCGTGCGGCGCTGACCTGGCACCCCATCCGGCCGTGATCCACTCCGAGTCTGACTGGCCCCCGGGTCATCAGGGTCATAGCGAGCCGGCCTCGCACCAATAGTCCCGGATACGTCAGCAGCTTCAGCTCGCTTCATTTACGTACCGGCTACGGGAGCGGACTTATCGACTCATGTAAACGGGAGTCCCGAAGACAGACTCCGCCGTTATATCAGTCGCTAAGTCCGTTCCTGTAAGTTCGAAATTCGCATGCTATCCCCTGCCCCAGTCATCGCCAGGTCAGAGTCCACCCCCACAGTAAAAAAATCCGGGGCGATGGGAGGCTGCATAGTCACCAATTAGCTAGTTAATGGAGAGGTAAATGTCTTCCTCAGTTGTTTGACTTCAGTGACAAGCTCACCGCAAAGGAGTTCCCAGCCAATTCCCTGGCCTATTGGCTTGTCTAAGGACGAGAAGTGACTTCAATTTTCACTCAAGAATTACGGTTTCATAAGAAATCCCGAACAAGACCTGTTATAAAAATGGTTGGCAGGCGATACATATCCAGTGTTTAAAACGTTTGAAGGCGGGCGGCTGTACCTTCGTGACAATCTACAGGGTCTTTATAAATTAATATTAGTTTCAATTTTCCAGTTCGAGCGAGAAAACAAACGTTGCTTGCTTAACCCACTTGTCTGATCTAGATTGATGTGGAAATATTGCTATGTCACACATTGTCAATATTAAACACACCGAAAGATAGCCGATTGAGAAAATTTATCCCCCTCCTTCATATATACCTGAGTGATGGGTGATTAACAAATCAGTGAATAGCAGCAGCCCTCGATCATTCCCGAGTTTAGTGATGCTGTTGCCATCAAGGCAGATCACAACTTGTAGTGACATACAGGGTCCATCGAATTTTGGTAAATCCATGAATTTTGGTGACACCGAACACATGACCAAGTAATACGGAACGGGTGACTTAGTAGTTTTGACCGTCACCCACGCTGAGGCAGGGGTTCACGTCCCAGCAGTCTCCCTGAATAAGAGGCCTGGTACCCGCAATCTCTAACACCGGCTGCCTGGCGAAGGTTATAATAAATGAGATCTTGTGACATCGTCAGCTTGCACCCGCTTGAAAGGATCGCAAGGACCAGGCCATGCCTTATTCATGGCAGCCGTGAAGACTTGAACCCAGCACCCAGCCTCAGTAGGTGGAGCTCAAAGCCAGTGTACTCCCACTTCCGCACGGCACTGTGTTGAATTGGGGAATTCGGACAATAATTATGAAGCTCGTCCAAAACTACAAGGTCAGACACCGCATTTTTTTGGAGTGTTGCCCTGCTCTGATGATGCCTCCAGCAATGTCAAACTTAAGAATGATCCATGCCTTTACTGAATTGTAAACCGGACTCGGGCCCTTTTGATAGCGGTTCCGCCAACGTCGGACATGTGCCGATGGTTGAGGTATCGGGGGTGGGGCAACGGAACCCAAAATCGTGAAAAAATAGTTTTTGAAGAAAATCGGGGACAATGAAAGGGTTAGGAGGGTTTAATACTATTTGCCCCCTCCCCGCCCCAGATCTGCCAGTGGGCTCCGGTATTCCATACCACCCTGCTGACGCGCAAAGGCGGGAAGGAAAGCGGCACGAAATGAACAGAGACAGCATCGCAGCAGTCTAACGTCGTGCTGCGACCTCCCTGCGGTTTTCCCGCCTAGATGATAATAACAGCACTCACAATGTTAAATTATGTTATCAATCATTACCCATTCCATTGAAATCTAAGGCAACGTTGGTAGAACGACCTGTATGCGATTGATAAAGCACTTACGTCGTTTTAACGTCGATTAGTTGTACGGGAAGCGAGCACAGAAACTTGTCAGCTAATAAGTACTTAACCTTTCGGCGGGAGACCGGCCTGGCCGTACACGTAATGCCTACGTGCTACGCAGTAATTCCGGTAAAGCGCTCGTTTCCTGTCTGGCAGTTAGCCCCATCTGTCGCCCGGCACGGTCTCGGCTATGTCAGCAGTGCAGCAGTTGCAGCAGTTGCAGGCTGCAGCGCCTTCACAGTGCTGCAGCAGCGTGCCGCGCGGCACTGGCGGCGCGGCGCGGCGGGCGGGGGCGGAGTTCGGCGCGGCCTCCGCCCGTCCTGCCCCCTGCGGCCCCTCATCAGGAATGCGCACCGCCAGCTCTCGCCCAATCAGCGCCGGGCAGCGCGGCGGCGGCCGCTATGGCCGCGTGCGGCGGCGGCTGCAGCTCGCCGCCCGGCCGCCGCCGCCGCCGCTGCAGTCGAGTCCATATTTTATCGGTCGGGGGCCTCGGACCTCGGTGGGCCGTCACCAATCAATGCGGCGGTGACAGTGTCGGCCGGCCGTCATCGCCGCCGACGGCGCTGCTGCCGGTGTCGCCGCAGGCTATCGATACAGCCGGCCGGCCCGGACAGCCTCCGGCGCAAAACAGGATACTCTTCAATAAAACATCGCTGAACAAACGAATGTCAGTGAGATGTCGGTCCAGTTTGCGAGATTGGTAAGATGATTGTCATTTGAGTTTACAGCTGGCCCTCTGCTGGTATTCAGCCAGCCTGTGGTCACGGTAACAAGCATTCGTGTAACCGTTTGGCCTTACATTCGGATGCGGGTAACTGTGGCTTCCGGTGGAGGAACTCGGCCCTGTCGCTCGACTTGAACACCGCTGAAGCCTGGATCCCTCCCCAGGGGCCGCGCTTGTCGACGCCGCACAAAGCCGAGGCGGCCGGAAGGCCAAACAGGCCCTCCGGTCTTTCCAGCTAAACTTGTAGGTGCTTGACACCGTAAGACGTACTCCGACGCCCTTCAGGCCTCTTACATCCCAGACATATTGTTTCTCGCAGACGTCCGATTGAATGTGATTAGATACAGGAATAAGGATAAAAATGACAAGACCAGGGGCATGTTTAAGGCCTGGCAGAGCACCAGAATATCGGGTAGGGTAAGAGCGGGTAAGAGTACGCAGGAGATAAGAGTACGCAGCAGCTGTTTTGGTTACTTAGCAACCACTGAGATGGTGGATACCCTGGTATAAAAAGCAGGGTCAGTGCCTGGGCTGCACACCAAATTCAACGTGCTCCTGTTCTTTCCGCGGGAGTACAGAGCAAAATAAATTTTGGGCACCCTTGAGTAATATTTCTTGACTGGGTAAACTTGTAGACCATGCTTCTATTATCACAAGTATTGTATTGCGGTCTGTCATTAGTAAGAAGGCTGAGCTAGGAATGTGCTCCAGAACCGGAGCTCACGCTAAAATGCCTGCCAAAACTTTTATGAAGACTTTCTTCCCAAGGGAGCATGTCCGGCAAGAGTACGCAGTAGACCATTGGGCAAGAGTGCGCATGCTTAAGAGATGGGAAATTTAATTTTCCTCGGACCAGAGTCCGTAACTCATATTTGGAAAGCCAAACGTTGCAACATAGTTCTTGTATATTCAGAATGATATAAAATCATGCAATCGCCTAGTTTGGCGACAAAAAAATCGCGACATGCCCTATGCACCTAAAGCACAGCGGGGTATCAATGCGTACTCAGCTTCCTTTCTTGCGTCTCTTACCGACCCACTCCGGCAGAGTACGCCGTGTTTTTTTTGGATGGGCTCGTGAGTTCCTTTCAGAGACATCCAGTTGAAACATGGACCATACATAGACAATTCTTCAGGCTAAACAACCACATAAAAATTTTAGCTGTTAGACTTATAGGAGAAAGTGAAGCCCGTAGAAGTTAAGTGCGTCTCTTGCGGCTTCCCCTATGAGTTTTAAAGATGTACATACCATTCCCATTTAGGTACGCTACCCGAAACTATCTCCCATTCCACATGTGAGATCCACAAAATATTTTTTGTATGAATCGGCAGCGCAGGGTTTTTCTGGCATGGTCTTTTGCTGCATATGCAGTGCCTCATTTACGTTTTCTAACGCTTTGAATATTTTTCCACTTTTCTTGCAACGTTTTGGACTGGAAAATGATGTGTTTCTGCCTTTCATTGCTAAGGGCCATGTCTTGTAATGTATCCTAGTCTTATTTTCAGTATGTTTCTCATTCTTTTGTGATATTTGTTCCTGTTTTGCGATGGCGCCTGTTATCTAAAGAACAATTGTTGTGTCCGAAGAACACATGCCTTATTTTCGCCACCCAGCTGGGGTGCCACGTGCACCAGGGTGATGCAAGTGGGGGCACCCATAACGTTAAAAAGGGAAAGAGGCACGCGGTCGAGGAAATAGGCTACCTAAACACATGAAAATCATCCTTGACACAGGGTATGGCTTTGCATAGTGATTGCTTCAATTCACGTTATCACGGTATATATTCTTGGTTTGCGCGGATGTACCCAGTATTTTGCGTGATTGCTTGGTATAATTTCCGTCAGGAGATCCGAGTGTACAATTATTCGAGGGTGTGCAAGTGTCAAAGGCTTTTGCTTTGTTCAAATCATGCCTCTCAATAGAAATTTTCATGATTAATCCACTACTTCTATAGTTGACTTGCCCAATAAACAATACACATTGGCCTGTCGTCAGGTTACAACCATGTGTCAACCAACATGGACAACCGACAGTCTCAAAGGAACCAAACGGAAGGTTTCGCGTTGAATGCTTGGTAAGGCTGCTGCGAAACAATGCGGCTAGGCATTCCCACTCCACGGATCATACATGCAGTCCCCAAATGTTCTGAAGTAAGCGGACCATTTTGTCAAAATTTCCCTTCTGTGGTAATTTCTCCACCAGCCTGGTGCGTCTTTTAGAAATTACTTCATAAATATCCTGTTTTCCTTGATGTGGCACAATGTTGGGACTCTCCCTACTATCGAAACCTGTAACAATCGTGGATTCCAAAGGACCGTCAGACCGTTAAGGTTTATTCATCCTTATGGTCCCTTCAATACTTTCATCTTTAAATGGTAGCATCCAGAGGCGCTACCGCGGATTTGTGCTGGGATGCTGGGAGAGGGGGATGTTGGGACTCTTACCTCACAACAACGGGGAGAAGCAAAGGCAAAAATTTTGACAGTGGTCCGAGAGAGGAGGAGGAGAGAAAGGGAGAGAGAGAGCGCGCGCGCTTCTAAGGTAGTTCAGCTGTTATAAAAAAAAACTGAAAAAAATTGTGTGGCTGTGCGTTGAAGAGTATCAAGAAAAGCAAAAAAATAATCGATGACGTGCAGTAATTTTGTAGGATGCCCCCTGTTTGGCCAGTTGGCGGACGCTCCACCCGTTCTCCAGCCTACATTACCCATGGTGACATGAACTATGCAGCAGAGCACCGTATACAATTTTGTTTCGAATTAATTTTGTTTTCCTACTTCTGGAAGTGTGCCGTCCAGCCCAGATACATTTGTTAGAATTTAGGAGTAGAGTTCGGTAAGGCTGCTTTGTTTTGCTCTTAGCTGGTGGATAGATGAACACTCCCTTTAGTGTATTTCAATTCCGGGGAAGGCTCCTCAAGTTTCTCCTCAAGGAGAAGGATCATCAAGTTTGCCTGTCCACTGCTCTTTCTCCGAAGGATTGGGATTTACTAAGGCGACAAAATCTGCAGTTATGACGTCATTAAACCCTGAGTCACAGGGCTGGTGGGGAGAGCATGCACACGAGATGTCACGCCTTCTTGCTGAACGACCCCGATTTCAATATGCTTTGGTGAAGGTGTAAGCAGTGGCGGATCCAGGGAGGAAGGCTTTCCCCCTCTCAAACTGAAAAACCCGGGGCAAGCCTATGGTTTTTCCCCCAAAAGCTATTCGCCTCATTTTTACCCCGACTCCGTTTTAGTTTATAAGCAAGGTTTTGGTGCTTCAAATTTTAACTGTAAAATGAACCAGTCTACTTCAGTGTAGACAATTGAGATTTGGATAGCAAAACAAGCATCTTGTTGCCACACGTTTGACCCAGTGACGTTTTTTTCTTATCGACTCTTGGGTTTACCCTCAAAACCTACCGTCTAGTTAAATTGTGGGATACTCAAACTGCGTGACGTTTTTTTTTTGCTTATCAGCTTTTAATTGCCCCCCAAACCTACGTGCTAGATCCGTCGCTGGGTCCTTGATAGAGGGGTACATAGCTTTATGGTTTTATACCCTCAAGATTCTGAAGTCTAGTCTCGGGAAAAATGACAATTTTGACGATACATGCCGTAGGTGCTAAATGCAACTACTGTTTCACTATTGTTTCAATAAACAAAAAGACAAAAAATCATATCTAGGAACCTAGCTGTGGCTTTTGCATTCTATTTTCATATTTAACTCACAAGAGACAGTCAATCACATTTTTAGAGATAGGTTCTTAACTAATTTTTATTAGCTCCACCACCCCGAAAAGAATATTGAATATCGAGGACAGGAACTGGCAATATTCGAGAGTACTGTGGGTTGGATAGCCTCCTGCGATCGGTCCCGGTTGGTAAATGGATGTCACACTTCGCATAGAACGAGCTCTGGTACATGGAAGCCGGAGTGACAAGTTCCCAGACCAGGTGTTCTCCTATGCATTGCTCGTGCAATGAAGGCCAGAGATTCTGCATAGTCCTGAGCTTTGACTTTCCCGGTTTTACATTGAAGCCTCTGCATCAGCAGCCGTAACTGTTAGTCTTCTTCATTTGAAAATATTAAAAAGAACCGGTAAGAGCCTGGCTGAAGCACTCTCCCACATCAGAAACCCTGGAGCCGCCTATGATATGATCTATCGCCGCGGATTTTTCATCGGGGGCGGGGGGTCCGACCCGGCGATGGTGGTGAAGGGCAAGGCCCGCACAGAATACCTCTCCCAGAGAGCGTTACTTACGCATTTACGGCGGCCCACGTTGGTAAAACGGAGGAAAGGGAACCAACTATGTCAAACCCCACGATTTCTTGGGGATCCCCTCTGATTTAAAGTTTGGGAGGCACATCCCTGTTCCCCTGCTTTAGATATAGTCATGGTCACATTATGCTCATAATATTATTTCAGGTTTCAGACATTCTCTAAAAAAAACACACCACACGAATATAGTGTAAAAACATTCGTATCTGATAAGGACTGCTCCAGATTGCTCGTGATTTTGGGAAGACATACACTGTCTTTTGAAGAGTGATGCTGCCGACAGATTTATTGTGTGTTCACACAGCCTTTCCTACTTCTAAGGCCTTCCACTGTTAGATCGAGGAGTTCCGAAAAGTTTCGTCGAGGGTGCTGCCTGGTGCGCTGGGCTGCCAGAAGTTACGTCGATGTCCGGAGAGTCACGAGACAATGCGTGAAGTGTGAGCGGACAATGCGTATGTGCGAGGGAACTATTAGGTTAACTGGTTCAACAAGATGGTTTATAATAAACTTATAAGTGCTTAGTAATAACTAGGCATTTCCAAATTTGTATATGATTATGTACAATATTTCCTACAAAATTGTTAGCACAATGCTTGAATATGAGGAGAAAGATAACAAGTTAGATAAGAAGTCTTACCATCCTGTATGAATAGTTCGGTTTGCCTTTTAATGCCAGTGATATTTTCCAGTTATTACTTATGATATTAATGAACCATGAATTGTCTACCTATACTTTCTATGTGGCTCTGAAACTTTGATATCAACATTTCTCCGCATTCGGTAGGTAATCAAATGCCGGAAAGAACTCAGACCTCACATTTGCAGACCAAAGTCATTCGACGGAAGAGCACGGGCGTCGGGCCGTTTGAATCCGTGTGATCCCGAACTAATATGGCTGCTCGGCCCATGCTAATGTGTGTTTGTCGAGTCGGCGCGCCGACCTGTTCCAGGAAGGAAAACTCGCTCACAAACCGGAGAGCAGTGGAACTGTGGCGGCCCGCTGTGTATCTCCGGCAAACAAGAGCCCGGAGGTCGACGGACCGGTGCCAAGTGACTGGAACACGCCGCTCTCTCGCTCACACTCGCCGTGTTTCGATGTGGCGTCACAGCGCCAACTGCCGGCAGACCCGCACGCTTTTGACAGCTGGGGGCCGCCCTTAAATAACGTAACTCAAAGGGGTGGGGGTCATCCACAGTGTTATCAAACGTTTCATAGGGACTTCGGAAGGCGTTACATGAGGGGATTAGAAATATCCGTTACGTAATTATGGATGGCCCTTAATATCCGAAAGGAAGAGAAGAGAGAACAGTTTTTTTCGTAAAGTAGAGCAATTCATTGTGCAGGGTTAGGTTTGCCGCCCAAGTGTTTAACAACGGTGCACGTATCCAAAGGACAGAAACGCCTGATGTTGTCAACATAGTTGGGGAAAATTGGGGGAAACTACAAAATGTGATTGTTTTTTTCAAAACTGGGACTGGTGCCAAGCGAGGTGCAAATAGGACCTTCAGTTTAGTGTGGGATAAGAATCTGATCCCAAGCCTGCTCAGTTTATGCGTCGGGGATAGTCACCACGTCTACCCTAAAACTCCACAGCCCTTTTGGCTATTTGGCACAGCCCCTGCTGGCGTCTTTATTTGGGAAAAATGGTCATCGTTGGGGAAAATGAATATTCCCTAACCTCTGCATCTTTCTGCCACTCTCAAACGCTTGCCTCAGCGTCCAGCAGGCTATTGTCGGGAAAAAGTAGTGCTTTAGAAGCACCAGTGTATTTCTGGTGCTGGAAAAGTTCTTCTTATTTATTCACTATCATTCTTACTGTTCTGTTATTATCATTTATTCTTAATGTAAGCCATACTTGTGATGCATGTGTCATATTTCCCCAAACACATTTTGTAGCCTTTCTGGTCACGACATCTGCTGTTAATTATGCTAATTAAAGCTATCCAAACAAACTGGTCTTCTACACACAGTGTGTCTGTAATTTTCAAGGCCTCTCCACTATCCCAATCGCGCAATCTGTTTCCAAGGTTGCTTTTATCGTCTTAGCAAAGTCTTAGCGATTTTCTTTTGGTAGCTCCCAGATACCATCTTAACCAGATACTTTTTGGTTAGCTTGATGTAGATTTCACTAAAAGCATAATTCAGCTGATATAGGACAGGATGTTGCCACTGCAGCCATCTTCAAAGACTTGACATGAGCCTACCACCTGCTGGGTGTATTTCTACTGTTTTGTCTCGAAGGCGTTCAGGTACGAGATCCTTTCTCTCTCTAGTTACCCTGGTTAACCCTCCCCTCCTCGGTAACGATATATTGTCCTGTGTTGCCTTGGGACCCCCTCTCTTCCCTGTATCCTCCTTTGAGCGCAGTGCAACGGGTCTCCAAAACGTCTGTCCTCGATCACCACCCGTCAATTCCGTCGCATCTCCGTCGGCCCCGCGCGGAAGGGGTGCGCTCGCGCCGCGCCGCCCTGACAATATGCCGCTTCTGCCGCGTCGGCCCGTGACGCGCCGTCCGTCGTCGGCGTCCGCGCCACGTCCGTCGCCGGCGACGAGCGCGGCGCACCATCGTTCACCACCGCCGCCAGCGCGCCGCGCCACGCCTAAGAATAGCAGAACAAGCAAACAGCCACGGCGGCCCGGCGTCAACCGCGTGCTGCAAGCTTATGAGTGTTTAGCACATGTTTATGGCGCCGCTGTTTGCCCAGGCTGCGCTGTTGCGCCGGCCAGGGAGGCTGCGGCGACAGATGGCTAGCCTGTTACTACGGTTTGTGGCGCGGCCCGCTCACAGCTGTTTCGGACTGGCCCGGCGACCTGACGCCCTCTGGTGACGGTGTCGATGGAAGAGCACGTCAGAGAGCTGCCCACGGGCGTGTGTCGTGGATACTACACTGTTTGTACTAGAATAATAGTGTGGCGGAAGGCTCGAATATGTCTCAGTTTGCCTACGCACTGCCCATGCCTATGAAAGTGGGCCAGAAAAGGCAAATTCGCTCCAGAGCTTCGCCTGGTCTACCCATGTTTATTACGAACCCTCCGGAATCGGAGATGTTCTAAATTTTCCCTATGTGTTTTATTCTCTGATTTCTAGCACAGTCATGAAGTCCATGCGTAATGTTTTGTGGGCTTGGCATACATAGCCTCAAATTATCTACGATATGCGCTCTGTTGCCTCACTGTGGCCTTACAGTCGAAGTATTTCTCTTGGCCCATACATTTTACACCTCAACCTGACATCAATCCATTATTATTTGTTTTTTATCGCCTCAATACGATTGTTCGCCGCACCAAGGCGGCAGAAGGATTGACGGGAGGTGCATTCTCTGACCCAGTTGGCCGATCCTTCAGCACGTGCTGTCATTTCTCCTGACGGTCTGTCCCGACGATTTGACAAAGGGGAGCCAGTGACATTTAGATGAAGCGATTGCGTCGTCACGGGAGGCCGTTAAATTCAGATTAAGGGTCTGTCACCCGCCTTGACAGATAATGTGTCAAGCTTTTTGACGTGCGCCGGACGCACCGACGGTTCGGCCATCGCGTTTTGCAATGGCGGCGGAGTATAGCGCGTCGGCTTGCAAGTATTAGCCTTTAATGAGGCCCTGATGGGCGGGTCATCAATATTCAACGTGCGCAGTGATTGTAGTCCGCTTCAGAGCCGCCCGACGCAAATTGATAACGCTGAACGGCTTATATAGTTAGCAATATAGGCATAAATTTGGTCGTCCGGAGATGAGTGCTAAAGCTGTGGATGAGACAGTGAGGGCAGATGATAGGCTGTTACCATAATGTCAGCCATAAACTGGATCTGCATGCTCAAGTGTCTCCAGCTACCATAAAGATCTTGCAGTCGAACCTGCTGCACCAACATTGGCAGGCTGGAAATGGTAAAATACAATCACAACAGGAACTAATGCTTCCAGGCGCATAGCAAGGGACTTCCTCAATTTTAAGGTGAAGTACGTTGAATGACTGTTGTCGTGTATTTCCTAAAGCATTGCTTCCCTGAACGGGTAGAATCCATCGGGTAGAATCCAGGTAGGCAGATCCAGGGGGAAAGTGGGGGCATTTGACCCCAATCGACCCTCAGTGCCCCCTGAAATGTCGTCCCATCAGCTCACCCAGGATGTGTGCATTGGCATCCCCCTATAGGATAGGTTCTCCTCCAAGAAGTGTAGCCTCTTGGTCTGGTTGGTGCCCCCCTGGACATGTGTCACCTCGATTGGAAAACCTGGATCCGCCTATGGATAGGATATGCAAAACTGATTTATCAGCGCTGTCCAAGAATAATGCAAATACGTAGCGAAGCAGCAGCAATTAAAACATGCGATGTGTTAAAGAAATGCAAGTGAAGATTGTTTATGGCACACGAGGCTTGAAGATGCCTGGAAGTGTAAGTGGATAAAACTTCACTTTAAGGCTTGGAGCTCTTTTGGGGAAGGAAAATTATATCCATGTGAGTTACCCATCAATGATAATTGTCACTAAGCCTTTTAAGGCAATAAGCTACACAAACCATTTACGTTTTTAGTATCACCGGAGCTTCAATGATTCATATCTGAAATAGTAGCGCACGCCATCACAAGCGAATTGCTTTTCCTGTCCGGTACTGAGAAACCTGGATACCGATACCAAAAACTATGCGCCAAATTTGTATTTTCGCTAACGAGACAAAACGTAATAACAAAGAGGACAGGAAAGATTGCCAGATTGGATGTGTGCTCCCCATCAGTCGATCCCACGCCTGAGGCTCGCAGCGCGGGCGCTGGTGGCCGAATCCCCAGGCGCGTCCCAGCGCCTCCAGTGCGTCCGACCGGCCTCACCCCAATACCACCGCGCCACATATGTATATAGTTTGGCGATAGCGGCGCAGCGCTCACACCAGGCTGGTCGCGGCTCCATTCAGCGGGCGCATCCACTCATAAATACCGACCGGCGGCCCCGACTCATAATCTCCTCACAGAAATAATCCCCGTTTCAGCGCAATCGTGGCGTGTAATGGCAGACGTAATGTCGACAGAGTGTGAAGGCGCGCCGTTGGCAGGGGGCGCTGACGGGGGCAGCGCCGGCGCACCGCGTCTGATCTGCGGATCAGTGACGCTCCGAGGCGGCGCTGATCTGGGATCATCTGATGCTGGACGAGCTGGCGGATCATATGGCGGGGCCCGGCTCTGTCTGCGGCTGAGGATATGTCTCCTTGCCGCTGACAGCTGCTTTCAGATATCAATGTGTGCGTCAGAAGGTATCCTGCGGTCGCATCACGGTGTGGTGGCTTCTCGGTATGTACTGTTTACCTCGCCGAAGCCTCGTTTTGTTGGGTGATGTCACTGGAACACGCATTGGGGCGGTTCAGATCTTAGTGTTATACCTGAAGAGGCTACGCTTTACTGGGGTTCGACGCACCGCTGGTACGATATTTGTTGGAAATCTCGCACGTTGAGCCAGGCGGCGGACTGCACCAGCAGCGCACGCCCGCAGCGACGTATTCAGCGTCGTTAGAGTCCAGTGTCGTCCAGTGTCGTGTCGAACTGAGCAAGTTAAACGAAGCTCTGTTATAGGGACATTGGTGCACTGTTTCCGACTTCTGCGACCGACATTCTTTCCGGCACGCAATCTATTCGAGACACGAGCAACACACGGGATGCTCTTATCTGCAGCTAGCACAGTTGCTGGTCGCAGTCTGTGCCCTGAGGCACTGTAGCGGTCGGCTGGTAGTCACAGGACTCGGAGCGGGAGCGGTACTGCCCGAAGTAGCACAACGATCGGCGCGACTCTGTTCGGATGGCCCAACTGATCTTGCAAACATTTTTAGGAGGTATAGGAAAAGTTTAGCGACTGGTATTGAAGAGCTGCATGGCATGCCAATCCAAGTATGTCAAGCATTCAGAAACAGAACAATATACTTTTTTAGAATGTGGGTATTCGGTAGGATTTAACATTTCTTCGTTAAACGTGAGATGTATGGAACTTTAGACGAAACAATGGCATCGTGGACGAAGTCTAAAATGAAAAACTGATGGCGAAAACATTAAACCAAATATGTAAATTAGAATATTAACTGAAATACTACAGGGCCCGTATCAAACCAACAGGACGACGTGGGCAATATATCGTGTCGAGTTGTCCCTATTTTGTAGCCCGGCGGACCCACAGCTCACCTGTTAACGCTCTTTGCGCCTCTTCTGCAGGTTCGGACATCGACTTGGACGGCGACAGCCGGCGCTCCCCTGTCGAGGATGAGCTGGCGCGCGCCTCAGAAGCCGAGGACCTGGACTGTGCGGCAGCCTCGCCAGCCGGCAGCACCACCAGTCGCGGAGAGAGCCCCCGAGCACGGCTCCTCACCGAGGAGTCGAAGCTGGGTGCGCTGCAGCAGAATCTGGCCAGCTCGTTGAGCTCTCTGGCGTCGCTCACAGGATCGCCAGCTTCGCTGCCGAGTCTTCTACAAGCGCTGAAGGCGGGAGGGTCGCCTCCTTCCCTGGAGTCGCTTCAGAGTACTGGATTAGCGGTGGCACAGCTGACGGCAACAGCAGTCGCCAACAACACTCACAACCCTGCAGCGCTGCAGGAGCTGGCCATGTTGCAGTCGACGCTCTTCACGCTGCAGCAGCAGCAGGTCTTCCAGATGAACCTGATACAGCAGCTGCAGGCACAGCTGCAGATCACCAAACCGAGTGACGAGAGCGGTGGCGAGCAGAAGGGGGAGGCGATGGAGACCGGGGAGAAGGCCCCGTCTGAGCGGTCCGGCAGGTCCTGAGAGGTCCGAGAGTCCAACTCCGGCGGCGTCACCCAGCGAGGAGCGGCAGTTGTCGCGTTCTCCACCGCCTCCGGGTTTGCTGGCCGGAGGAGGAGCCGGACTAGGCGTTGCCACCAGCAGCAGTGGAACTCCCTCGGCGCCAACGTCCACTGAGCCACTGTCCTCGCTAGCCTCAGCCGTCATCCAGCCCACTGATGATGCTCCAGCGCCGGAGGGCAACTCCCTCCAGCTCCTACAGAAGACCACCCAGAACGTGCTGAACAACGCCAGTCAGGGGCTGCTAGCCAACAATATGGTAGACGAAATGTACCGGCGGACAAAGCCAGGCAGTGGAGGAGCTTTCACCTCGGAGAGGAAGGACCAGCCGTTCTTCAAGCATCGCTGTCGCTATTGCGGGAAGGTGTTTGGTAGTGATTCGGCACTGCAGATCCATATCCGGTCACACACTGGCGAGAGGCCGTACAAGTGCAATATTTGTGGCAATCGATTCACGACCAAGGGCAATCTGAAGGTTCATTTCCAACGCCATAGCGCCAGATTCCCTCACGTCAAAATGAACATCAACATGGTACCGGAACACTTGGACAAGTACTACCCACCACTGCTAGCACAGTTGGGAGAGCTACCAGAAACACCGCAGCCTCCAGTACCGCCGCCTCACTTTGGCTCGCCCCTGCTAGGTCCACCTCCACGTTGTACTCACGCGCCCTGAACGACGAAGTAGCAGATCTGAACACCCCACCGCCGGAGAAGGGCAAGAAGGAGAAGGGCTCAGGAAGCAAGGAGAAGTCGGCTCACAAGTCCCCTCTTCATGCTTTGCCGCCACTGGCGCTTCCGCCACCACCGGTCCCCTCACTGCCCATGCCGTTAACGACAGGAGCTCCTGACTGGCCTGACAGACCCGTCGATGGACAGCCGCTGAGCCTAACCAAGCCGAGCGGAGAGGAACCGCTGCCAGCTCTCGCCCTGAAGGAGGAGAAGCCGTCCACTCCACCGCCAGGCCCGACACTGGGCGAGCGCCTGCGGGAGCTCGAGTCTCTCCGCCGCTTGATACCGTCCAACGTCAAACGACCCGCAGAAGATGAGCCGATGCGGAACGAACGAGACGACGCGAAGAGAATCCGAGCTGAGGAGGAGTTTCCGGTGAAACGCGAGCCCGCGGACGAGGACCCGGTGCGGCCCGGCTCGGAGGTTGACGAACGAAGCAGGGACAGCCGGCTGAGCGAGCCACGCGACTCGGGACGGTCCGACGCGGAGGATCCTCGACTGGATGGCCGGAGCGAGTCTCCACCAGAGCGACCTCAGAACCTCTCCAAGTCAGCGACCTCACCCGCGCTACGAGCTTCGGCGCTGTCGACCCTAGGTCAGAGGATGCTCCCTACGTTTCCGTTCTCATTTCCGATCACATCACTGCCTCAGGGCCACTTCCCATTCCCTCAGATGTCGGCCAACACTTTCAATCCGGTGCTGAACTTGCCACCAGATATTGACCCTGCAAAACATCCCAACATCTACACAAATCTCTTGCCAAAGCCTGGAGTCAATGACAATTCTTGGGAGGCGTTAATTGAGGTCCAGAAGACATCTGAGACGAGCAAGCTACAACAGCTTGTAGATAACATCGAAAATAAAATAACGGATCCCAACCAATGTGTGATATGCCAGAGGGTGTTGTCCTGTAAATCGGCTCTACAGATGCACTACCGCACTCACACTGGTGAGCGACCGTTTAAGTGCAAGATCTGTAGCCGGGCGTTTACGACAAAGGGAAACCTGAAGACCCACATGGGCGTCCACCGCAGCAAGCCTCCCATGCGGGTGTCTCACCAGTGTCCAGTCTGCCACAAGCGCTTCCACAACGGCCTGCTGTTGCAGCAGCACATCAAGTTACACACGGGAGAGCCCACGGAGATGACGCCCGAGCAAATCGCTGCGGGTGAAGTTTTGGAGCCTCTGATGCCGATGCCTGGTGGCTTCCCACCGGGGGTTGTCTTTCCCGCCGGCTTTCCGCTACCTCCTTCCCACCTCCCAGGCTTTCCTGGTTTCCCTGGTGGCTTTCCAGGACTAGCCCTTCCCAAGCGGCCCCCATTCCCCAGCGGCGGTGACCGACACCGAGACGAGAACGGTAACCGAACGAAAGAAGAGCAGGCAGCCGCCGCCGCCAACGGTGACCGCTCCGACATCTCCGGCGACGAGTCCTTGGACTCGACGGCAGCCGGCAGTGCTGGGGCGTCGCCGGCGGCCTCTCCGGCAGGCTCGGGCGGCTCGCTCCGGCGCTCCTCGCCGCCGTGCAGCCCCCCGCCGGAGGACGGCTCCCAGCCGCTGGACCTGACGCCGCGGTCTTCAGCGCCGTCGGCCGCGGCCGCGCCGCCCACGCCGCCGGCCGGCGCGGCGATGGCGGCGCGACCGCCGCTGCCGGGTATGCCTGGCCCGTTCGTGGGGTCGCCGCTGTTCGGGTGCGGTCAGCTGGGTCTGGATACACGGTTTCCCGGCGTTGGAGCGTTTCCAGGTGAGTGCTTCTCCCGATCACCGGAGTTTTACTGGGAAAAAAGAGCCTTTACCCGCGGAAAAATAGGCCAGTTGGTTCAGTATTTAGGGTTTCGGGCGTACCCATCGTTATGTCGTCTAGCACTCAACTCAAATAAGTGTATGAAGAGTTTTGGATAGATAAAACAAAAAAGCCTACATACAGAATAATTTACATCATCATGTGTGTTTCCTCTTTTGGTTAGACCCATAGAAACCTCGCAGTGGAAATACACTATTTCACCGTTCAGCGCAGATCAGTAAGTTTATTGAGGGCCTGAAATGCGTCTAAGAAACCGTAGCATGTGTCAATGCCTTGCTTGACACTGTAAGTTAACCCATTCCACCAGTTCGAAACATCCAACTCTAATCTAGCCGTGTGGAACCCATGGATCACGGGGTTCAACGCCCCCACAGTTTAATCTCGTCACTCGACAAGCGCGGGTTCAACGTGCGTCGCCTCACACATGCCAATGCGCGGTGATTTGTCTGGTGAACGGCACACGTGTTCGCGCGCGTCTCTCATACATGTCTGGTGATTTGCCTTGTGATCGCAGCGTCGGCTGGAACGACCGTCGAATCAGGGGTGGCAGGATTTCAACAGGCGGCGAATGTTGTCTGATCACTCAGTGTCACTGTGCTTATCCGCGCAGCAGGGGCTATGTCTCATTTTGAGACGTCCTGGCCAGTGCCTGGCTCTGTGAGGTGTTGATGTAACTGCTGTGACGTGTGGTGGGGATGACGTGCGACGCGGCCTTGTGACGTGGTGGTACTCAGCTAAGTAGGAGATTTATGATGTACCCAGCTCTGACTCCTGAACGTATGGTTCATGGATGCATGTTCCTTGATGTACCGTTGTCCCTCTGCTTGCTCCTAAAATGTGTTCAAATACGTCTGAAGGCAATGTTTTGTTCATGAAGCTGTGTATCATAGTCTGCTAAAAAAAGCTCATTGGTAGTCCTTTCTCAGTTTGAATTGATCCCCAGTCCCAAATTATGTTTAATACCCCGAACACTCCTATTGCACGAGTTATTTGTGAGGGCAGTGCATGTAGGGAGGCATCCTAGCAACATTTCAATATTGCAAGTTGGTAACTACTGTGGTGCGAACAGCTCCTGGGTTAGTGCGTCTTAGTATACTTACCTGGTATGCATTAACAATAACAGTAGTGCAATACGTATATTACCCTCTCAAAGAGAGAAATGCAATTAGTAATAGCATTGATGACAAGGAATTGTAGGAATAAGGCATTTAGTTTAGGAAGTTTTCAAAAGGAAGTCTTAATTGGATTCAAAGTTCATTAAATGTGTGGCGTTGCGATTTTTACTTTTTTGTCATGGAAGATCTGAGGTACTGTTTGATAAACCATACAAAATAATTTACACTTTAAAATCTTCCGAGACACAGTATCATTATCATCTCAAGAGTTGATGTCTTCAACAAGCGGCACCTAAGTTAAAAAAACAATGGGAAATAGCTTTACGCATGATTGCAGAAGCCTGTGTATTGGAAAGCTACTAACGTAGGTACCTACATATGTGTCTTAGGTGAATAGTGAAGACTCATTTTGGTTTTGGATTTTTTATTCCTGAATTATATTTCATTCTGCTGAGGTTGGGTACTTTGCCGAAACATACCAAAGACAGGTTGCGGAGAAATCTGACATTTATTATCCAATTTTGTTGGTGGTATTAAGGAACAAAGTTCCTTTTTTTAGTCCTCCAAAACATTTCTGCGGAATTGGGAGTCCTAGCCAATGCCTGACTAGAAAAAGGTGGCTATTTCGATCAGTTTAGATATTTACAGAGAAGTGGCGCACCCACGTTCAGTTTCATTGACATCTCCAACCAACCCAGCTGCAGTGAAGATGGGAAAAGCACCGACCGCGCCATATGCTTCACGGTTAGGTAGTTTGCGTCATTATTTTACATCAGGCTGATGTTTCTGCATGGGTTAGCCGAGGACTGTGGAAGTCACACAGTACAAAACCTGTCATGACTCAAAATTGCTACAATAGAATGAAAGGGGCGGTAGGCTGATGGGGTTGTTGAGGTTTGTCGTCTTTTAGTGTGTGTTAGCGTGCGCTCACTCCCTTTTATTTCATTTTTAGCATACCTTAGTGTGGCAAAATGTGTTCCGGCATTTTCTGCTTTACTGAGACGGTTAAAAGATGTGCTCAGTTGTCGAGCCTGTTTGACATAGGTAAAGATTACTGATAGAAATGAGAATATTTGGAAGGCTGGCTAAAATCAATGACGATACCGCAATGCCCATCCAAAGACAAGGGACTAAACTGGATAGTTTGTTTTCATTGAAAGAAATTGTAAAATAGGCATTTACCAACGAAAATAATGTCGCATAAATTTCAAAAGCATTGCGAATAGATCCCTGACCACTGGGTTTTCGAAAACAAATTGGAACACATTGCCACCTCTCTCTCCCCGCCCCCTTATCTGCCCCTCCCCCCGTATCAGCTGGGTGTGCGTGTGACCAGTCAGTTAAGAGTCCTGCTCGTGCCCACCCCTGTACCTGCCCCCTCCAGCTGTGAAGGCGTGTGGCCAGTGAGTTCGCCACCGTCCTTGATGTTCCATCTCGCTCTCGTCTTGTTCTTGCCCCTTGTGTAGACGTGTGACTGCGGGGTCGCAGCTGTTTCAGTGCCCCCTCTGAGCTGTGAGGGCACGTGACCAGTCGGTTTGGCAGCGTTGGTGACCCAATGTCGGCCGCTGTCTGCTTCCAGCAATGCGCGGTAATACCACATGCAATCTGTGCTTCAAGGTTTTCGCCTGCCAGTCGGCTTTGGACATCCACTACCGCAGCCACACAAAGGAGCGTCCTTTCAAATGTCCCCGCTGCGACAAAGGCTTCAGTACAAAGGTCAGTGGCGCAACGAGGGGAGGTGGACCAGCGCATGGGCTTATACTCTAAAAATGATCTAGGAACAAAACGTGTTCAATTAAGGACCAAAAAGCATCCATTTCATCTTGGTCTGATTTGTGCAGTGCGTTCTTTTAAGTTCAGAACATAGGTTTTGTCTTTTATGTTTATTAGACGGCCGACCCGGCGTTGCCGGGGCCCCCTTCCCCAATATGACTCAGGGGCGGACGCTGACCCGAGTTTTGGGGGCCAAACCCTGTCTGATCTCCTCCTGGGGGGGGGTGGGGGATTTTTGTCTACAGACCTAGCGTAAACACCTTTTTCAGTGTCGCAGACCTAGTATAAGCTCCTCTCCAGTACATGATTGCTCTCCGGGGGGGGTGGGAGGAGATTTTTGCTCTACAGGCCTAGGGTAAACACCTTTTCAAAATTTCTCCGGCGTTTGGGGGCCAAATGTTTGGTCCCTCCATCTGGGGCATTGCCGAATGCCCCCCTCGTCGCCAATGATATGACTAGGGTCGGCCTCCCTTCCGCTCCTTTCTCTCTTCTGGCCCAGCGCTGCTGGGGTTCTATCTCCCAATAACCACGAGTTGGTGTGCTGATTGTGCTCTCCGTTTCGATTGGATAAGCTGTCCGGACATAACTGAACCTTGCCTAACCATGTCCGATTCAGCGGGCCGGGCTGCGGCGCACCTACCCTGCGGGGCACGTATCGCATTTGTCGGCCGCGGCTTCGCCGCGCCCTTCTCAGGAATCAGGTCTGCTCGCCTTGCTCGCAGATTTCCACCGCTTCGCGGTGGTTTGTCTCCGGACCGCCGAAACCCGTTCAGGGCAACATATACCTTTCTAAACGGGGGCAACCCTCAAGTTCACTGGGTCACGTGACCCAATGAACCACTCGGCCCACCTATCCCTTGAATTCCTTTTCTATCCACTTACCTATAGTTATGCTGTACTGCAATGCCTTTCCTGTAATGAAGCTGTAACGCAATGCGCGCCCTGTAGTGAAGCTGTACCGCAATGCGTGCCCTATAGTGAAGCTGTACCGCAATGCCTTTCCTGTAGTGAAGCTGTACCGCAATGCGTTTCCTGCAGTGAAAGTGTGCCGCAATGCATAACCTGTGTCCATACTGGGCCGCCCAGCGCACTTAAGCTTTGGTAGGTAGCAGTCGTTTTAGCTACCAGAGCGTAACTTTGATAGGCTGTCCTGACATAATCGAGCCTTACCTAACCATGCCCGATTCAGCGGGCCGGCCTGCGGCGCTCCTACCCTGCGGGGCAAGTATCGCCTTTGTCGGCCGCGGCTTCGCCGCGCCCTCCTCAGGACTCAGGTCTGCTCGCCTTGCTCGCAGACTTCCACCGCTTCGTGACGGCTTAACTCCAGATCGCTTTGCTGTAACGTAATTGCAAGCGTGCGAATGATTCTGCTTATTGTGTTCACTAGGATATCATCACCTGTCAGGCTCATACGCGTCGGAAAGGGGGGCAGGGGGCCTTGCCCCCTCCACTTTTGGGACAAAAATTTCCTGATCTCAGTCAAAATGAGAGAAAACCGGACATTCTTATATCCAGCCGCTGCGGAAGGCAACGAGGAGCCCAAATTCGAACAGTTTTTGGTCCTGATGTTGAAAGTTTTTTGTCAGCATCAGGTTGTAGTTTGGCTGCCCCCCCCACTTTTTTGCCGGTGGCGACACTTGTGATCACTTATGATCTATCCCTTTCAACTTTGATGGCAGCCATGTGGATGTACCCTCTCCTCATTCACACACTTGTGTGTTGGGCACCGGCCTTAATATTTTAGTATGACACCGATAGCACTATAAATGGAAATGTATCATAGAAAATTTGATAGGTGCACTCAACATGCTCCAAAAACACCGAAAATGCATTATTGCATTTTTTCGTCTCGAGCGGAGAGTAATCAGCAGGGAAATTCTGGCGCATTTATTCATAAAAATATTTAAGCATCATTAAGTCCTGCATGTGGAAAGACATTATGGAACAGTGTGCACGTGCGCCCGCACGCGCTGGCGCTGGATTCGCTCCAATTTTTAATTTGAATGAATCGGAAACATTATCAGCATTGCTTCCAATTTTGGCCTCAGACCAGGATGAAGCCATGCTTCTGGTGATGCAGGATAATTATATTGTATCGTACTCATAGGCGGATCCAGGGGGCAAAGGGGGTCACGTGCCCCCCCCGATCGACCCTCGGCGCCCTCTGAAATGGTCACGGCGCCCCCTGAAAGGTCGATGGAGCCCATCTGAAATGTCGCTTCCCACCCCCTCCCCCAGGATGCGAAAATCGGCGCCCACCGATAGGATTTGGCGCCCACCTGATAGGTTTTGCCGGTCAAAAGTGGTGCCCCCTGGTCCGGATGGCGCCCCCCCCGGAGGTGCCCCCCCCCCCAGATCGGCAATCCTGGATCCGCGTATGATCGTACTCACTATATTTATCTATGCACTACGTAGGTCCATCCACCATAAGAAGCTGAAGTCAACGGTGCTATTCTGGGACTCGTCTTTATAACCTATAACTTCGATGGCGAGCTGTGTTCCTCTCCTTCCAGAATTACACCCCTGTGACCGGGACCGCAGCAGTAACTATCACTTTTTTCCGCGATAAGCAAATAATCATTTGAGATCGATGTTGCTGGATACGGAGCATCAGCAATCAATGGTACTCCAATATGAAGCAACCAGGCCAGTCGGCCCCGTAATTTATGTTGTGATTGCAACAGTGCACCAGGCTCAGGAGGGGCTTACCCCGCCCCTTCCCAAGAAAAATGATACTAATCCCAGGCGAATTCGAGGTAACAGATAATTCAATACGCAACGTGCATCAGTGCCTTGAGTCCACCCAATATCCAACGCTTAGGTGCCACATCAAACTTGGCTAACAAATCATTACCAAACTTGATGGCACATCCGATGGCCCAGCTTTATTGTGCTCCTCATGTGAAAACTTTTCTTTAGATTTACGGCGAAGCCTGTCGGCTCCCTTTATAGCTGAAGTTTTGGCCAACTTTACTAACGAGAGCTGCTGAAGGATGTATTAATCCACCCATCACTTGGGTTAGAAGTTTTACAAATGAATTTAAAGTTGCACGGTGTGAAGGTAGCGCGTCAAAGTCATTTTGAGACTTTGATGGACTTGCTGGAGTTTATTCAATGGACATCATTGAAATTAATGAGCAATTTAAAAGTTTTAAATTGTCATTGCACAGCCGGTTGGGGAAGCTCACAACGAATATGATAAGGAAAGGAAGTACTACCGAGAGGTTATCGGGTCTTTTCGAATGGGGAGTGTATTTGCCACTCAGAGGGTGTCAACGCCATCATCGCATTGGCCTTGGGGCTTTACGGTTGCTTGAATCCAAAGGCATTGTTCGTCTGAGGAAGCTTCCTCATCTCGGGAGTCGGGATATATACTGATACGCGGTGGAAAACACATAATTTGTCGGACCTATGGCAGTTAAGGGTTAGAAGTACCCCATCAGCGCAACAATTTTCCGGGGCCTCGGTGATATTTTCAATGACTAAGTGCGTTGTTCAGGAATGCTAGTTCTGTTGTTTCTGGCATGCGCGGCCCATTGGTAGATGGTGGATCGTCAGGTCCCAGGATCAAGACCGGAGGGTACTTTGAATTACTGCAATATGACCCGCACAAACTCTCCCAACAGGGTGGAGTTGGCGACGCTGTATAATCTGACAGTTAGTGCGTGGTCAAACTTCAATAATTATGTAGTTGCAATGCTCTCAGATGTTGCTTTCATGGTGATAAGGTACTTGGCTCACGCGTTTCAAAATGTTTCTCGCGCAAAGACGTTGGATCTCTTTCGTAGTAAGTACATACTTAGTCTACTCAATCCAGCTCACCTTGCAAGAGATCATGCACATGTGATGTGGATCTGTTACACCACCTATCGAATCAATAAGGCCCCTAAGCTTCGGCACATGCACACCTCGTCCGGGGTAGATGAAGTACACGTCATTTCACTCAGGAGCTCATGTGTCGAAGTTGGGAACTGCTTTCTAGGAGAGAGGAAGCATCGCCAGTGTTGACCAAGACCGAAATTGGGCATGATTGGTAACACCAGCGTCGGAAGCAAGGTAGACAGGTGGACGCGTCCTAGCCAAAGTTTTGGGACTTGACCTAGCTTATACACCTTTTCACCTTCCTGTTAGCATGGACCCACGCTGACAGAAATGTCAGAATTTCATAATTATGAATTACATGTCATTAGTCGCAGTGTTTTTTTTAACTTCTCGGAAGGGCTCTTCATGACAGCTATCTAATTTGTGTTTCTCCCCCTCCCCCACCTGCCCCCACGTCATCGACAGGTCTGATTCTGTTCCCCGGATAAAAATATCTGGCGACGCCACTGGACTGATTGATTTTAAAGATTTTTTTGTCTTGCGTGCCAAGCATATAACAAACTGCAAGTCAAGAAATCAACCCAGCAGGGAAGCTTCAAATGACCAATGAAGCCTCAAGGCAGCACACTCGACATTTCTTTGCCATTTGGAAATATGACTGGGAAGTAACGTTTGTCCTGCGTCCATGTAGGCAGCCCCAGTAGCAGCTAACATTTTAAGTTTATGAAAACATAAAAATGCAAGACAGCCCCTCGATATGACAGCATTTCCAGCGTGAGCACCGGGCTGACCTGACGCGAGGCGATAGCGAAGGTCCTACAACTGGCAGGGGCAGCCGCAAGTCCAAGCATACCTACTAAGACAACACAGAACACGTCTGCTCAAAACCTAGGCGAGAGGTGGGCAGTACGCCCAGGGTCGCTAATAAGGCTCATCAATTTTTGCATTGATGGTATAACGTAAAAATTTGTTAAATGTCCTGGAATGATTGAAGACGGCCTTTCCCCTGCTGGGATGAAGCGACAGCGTGCCGAAGGGTGCCTTCTAGTTTCAGTGAGCTCTTGTTTATTTTTTTCTTTCCTTATCTTAAAACCGTGGTTAAAATATTCGCAATGTTTCAGCCATGTACCCCTGAGTTTTTTCGCAGCTACCCTTTCCTATGAGGCCATCTATTTATCGTCAAAAATGTTCCTGATCTCATGTACCTCAGTCTTCACAGTCAGACCATTTTTTTAGAATAAACACCACCTAATTTCCCCTCTGTGTTGGAATAAATGATTGGTGAATACCTTCTGCCCCTTCCCAAGTAGAAAACCCGTAGCAATGTCCAGTCTAACCTCCAGATCCTCGGGTAGAGACACAGAACCTTACTTCAACAGGATCATGTATTTATGTATCGTCGCGATCTTTCAAACGAAATAAAATTTCGACCACCCGCAGAACGTATCGGCCTGAAGAGTCCTACCTACCAGGGACAGGGTGGCCATGGGCATCGGTAGGCAAATGCCTTTTGCCCCCTCACCTGTATCCGCCAATGCTCGTTCACCAGGACAAACTACGTGACAAGACACCCCTGAGGGTGGCCTTAACTCACCTGTGGCTCCAGATATGCATATCCCGTTGGCCACGCCCTTCTTCATCCGAAAATCAGCACTGTCAAAGTTCTTGTAACCACCTTTCACAAAAAAGCGCAAACAGCTAGAGATCCCGCGTATAACCGATGTGACCCACTCCCAGTCAACCAATTAGAGCAGCATCCGCCCGTCGTCATGGCAACGCCCGCGAAATAGAAGTCACCCTCTAACATGGTATGAACGCGTCCATACGTGCTGTTTCGAAGCAAGATACCTTTACTTAAGGGCGGGCCGCCGCCGAAGTAAAGGTAGTAAAGGCCGCCGCCTTCGAAGGGCGGGCCGCCGCCGCTGAGAAGTCGGTGGCTGGAATACGCATGCGGGGAGGAGTATGCTAGATCGATATATCGAAGATTAGATGATCTAGTCTAGATATAATCTAGATCTAGATCGAATATGCTAGTATGCTAGATATGCTGCACGGGGTAGAAGCCATAGGCGGATCCAGGGGGAGCAAGGGGGGACATTTCTCCCGATCGACCCCCTGAAAAAATATTGCGCCTTCTTGAAAAGTCGATGGCACCCCCTGAAATGTGGCTCCTCCCCCAGCATGCGAGTATCGGCGAGTACTTAGAAACATTTACTGCCCTAAAGGCTTCCTATTTTGCGAATCAACTTCCATCGAAGAGAAACTTTGCAGAAGGGTACATTTATCAAAGTGTAAGGATAGTTGCGCCCGTTGGAGGGCGCATTTATTTGATTTTATTGGTCTCCCCCTCATGTCATGTCAAGTGACACTCTACAGATCACTCTCAGAAGTGCACTCTCACTCATAGGTACAGAAATGCAATTGATTTGGTGTTTCAAAATGCGGATATACTCGTGTATATATAGGTATATAATTGTATCACTGTGTAATTACTTTCTTGCACCACAATAAGAAATACATATCTGCTTTATAAATCCGACACCAGAGAACTCATAGATATGGTAGTTTATCTCAGAACGCGCAAATAGGGGACGTTTGGGGCCATTAGGGTTCTATTGCTGGCATTTAATCAAAGCTATCGCCTTTGGTCACCGACATCGCTGTTCTTGTTGTTCAAGTATATAAAACCAAAAGGAAGTACTTAATTTTTTTCCAAGCTAGCTAAGATGCATTATCTCCTGCGAATTCTCTCATTCTCTCTGCGTAGGAATGAAATGAATGCTCATTCCCTGCTTTGGAACGCCAAGAAAAAGCCTGGTACGGAGATAAAAAACCAGCTTATAGTGCGCAAAAAACCGCTGCCACTCATCCTGTTTATCGCGTTAAGGAAATTCAGCTCATTAAAGGGTGTAAAGCACCAAATTTCCCTACCTACTGAAAAAGTTCAGATAGATGGTAGTCCAGGGGCGTCGCCACCACGGAGGCCATGGCCCTCATGAATTTTTTGAGGCCCTCTGCCTGACTCAGGAGGCCCCTTTGATACTTAAAGTCTGGAATAGCCCCTGGAGTATCAAAGGACCGAGCCTACTTGTTCATAAGAAATGCCTCCTAATTGGCCTATGCAGGAGGCCCCACTAGCTATAAAGAGGCCCTCATAACGGCCTACCTAGGAAACCTCTGTTCTGAAAAAGGAGGCCCCCTAAACAGCCCTCATAGGCAACCCCTTTACTTATAGACCAAGTCTCCTAAGCGGCCTATCCGAGTGGCCCTCTTACTTATAAAAGATGCCCACTAAATGACCTACAAGGAGGCGCCTTTACTTATAGAGGAGGCCCCTAAACAGCAAAAATAGGAGGTCCCATACTTATAAAGTAAGTCCCTAAATCACTTACAAAATGGAAGCCCCTTAAAAGCTAGGAGTTTACCCTTAGGACCAGGAATAGGAGGCCCCTTCGATCCTGGCTCCCATGGAAAGCAATCTATGGCGACGCCTCTGGGTGGCACAAAGTTACCTACACTGTACACTTCTGCTCATCCACATCTGCAGCAGTCCGATATCGAGAAGCATCATTGCTTGGTTAGTTCACCGATAATTTAAATGAAAATGATGTCAAAATCATAGCACATGCGAGGCCAGCTAACGCAATGACTTTTCTTCTCTATCAAGCAGACTTTGCTGCCTCTGGAGAAGAGGTGTTCGCTGATTGGTCCGAGCAAATTGAAATCCCTATTGGTTAAGAATGAACACTCCCGGACGCTGATTGGTCGCCAAAATCCGGCGCTGAACTCGAACGGTCTGATAAGATTGTGCTTCTTTCGCTCAAATTAGAACAATCACGCCGGCCTGGGGAAAATTCCTCACTATGTGTCCCATTGGATCTGAATGGAGCCAAACTCTCGCTGAATAGGTATGTTGGTACATCCCAGGCACCACTCAATACAGGGGGATTTCCGAAAATCATTTTGGAGCCCAGATTTGGGAAAATATTAATAATCATCATGTAAAAATAGATGACATGATATAATCTTCGTTTTGAACCCCACATAGGTCTGTTCAAGTTGACAGAAGTAATTTAAACTTTTTGACAAGAAAAGCAATTAAATAAAACAATTCTGAATATCAACTCAGCGTTTCGTTCGGGGTGCTCGAGCACGCCCAAAAATATATAAATCCACACTCCTGCTCCTTTGTCAATATTTATGGGCTTCCGTTGTTACCTTATGTATTTATTCTGACGCAATGGGGCGTACATCTAATCTGCAGCTTCTTGTTGAGAACATTGGCACGGTATTCAATACCATTGATATTCGAGGAAAAAATACTCGTTCCCATCTCGGCCAGAGTACGTGGCTTACGCTCCATCTTGACTGGCAGGGAAACATGAAGCAGCACCTGACGACACACAGCCGGGCGAAGGAGCCGGAGCCGGAGCCGGACCGGGAGCCAGCCAGCGATCCTCAGCCAGCGGGTCGCCCCAGGAGCGCCAGTCCCCGCCGCAACCCAGGTGACCAGAACTGGTGCAAATATGTGATGGATACACTGCTGCTGGGGGTTTTCATGTGTCGTTACGTTGTTGGTCTTTGGCCAGCAGTCTGCAGGACAGGTTTTTGAGCGTGATATTTAAGCGATCCCGGGATAATGTATGTAGTCTTCCAACAATTGGCAGAGAGGCTTTGCCACCTCTTTCATTTCACAAGCGTTGGGCAATCCACAGAACAGTAACTGTTATTTCCCGAGTCATACGGGTGCAAGCAAGTATAAATAAACAGGTACTAAAATAGTAGGTAACAGCAGCTAACGCACGGACACACACACAGCACAAAGGCAACTTAGGTCAAAACAGCGATAAAAGTTAGACTGACGGATTACGGGTGCAGAGCTGTTTCAGACTAATGAAAAATTAACCAGCAAAAGCACTCAAAAGCACATCAGACAAGAACAGACCGCGGTTCCTAAATATGAGTATAGACTAAGTGACGATTCCACGGCTGCAATGAGTTCCCAGGCTGGTGGACCCCGAATACGACGCTTTATGTCTCGCCGTTTCCTGTAGGAAGTATCTAACAAACGAGGCTTCACGCCAATAGCCGCATCTGACACCTCTTGGCTGACTGGTAACGTCTACTTCCCCCGGTGTCCGGCAGATGACGGGGACGGACGCGGGTCGCCGCTGGTCGGTCCAGCTGACCTGTCTGGCCTGATCTCGCCACCCCTGCACTGCAGCGTTCCGCCGCAGGACGCGCTGGCAGAAGGTCAGTGGTCTCACTCAGCAGGAGCTTCCCAAGAATAGCGAAACTTTGAAATGCGTTAAGATGTCAATGGGTGATGTTTATATGAGCAAATCTGTAATTTCTGTTTCTGTCTCGTGCAGAATTGGCATCGGTTTTTTTCTTAAGAAATGGGGGCGGATCCAAGGTTGGGGCGAGGGAAGCCATCCGCTGCCCTCCTCTCCGCCGTAGTTGAAGAATGGCGCCCCGTCGGCCAGGGCGCAATAGTAACGACGCATGTCCCCAACCCAAGTCGTGGCGTAATTTGTTTAGGTAACGGCGCCCACCTGGTGATCAAATATACAAAAAGTACTCCTTACCTACTTAGATGGGAGAGAACCTATGAAATTGGGGATATGGAACTTTTTTTGGGCAAAATAGCACCCTTTGAACTTTGAACTTTGGTACCCCTGTTCTCAACCAGAAATGTTGGCCCTTGGTGGCCGCCGCCTCTCCCTCGGAAAAAGTCATGAATCCGCCCCTGGAATAAAGTGCTTGGAAGCTTAGTAGGATTCCAACCAACCATGTTGTTTGGGCCTTGGTTGAAAGCACTGACTTTTGTTCTTGACGTGTTACCAAACAATGATTCCTGGAGTGTTTTCAAGGCATCGGATGGAATACTTCTAAAAATCCTGACATCGCTTTTTCTGACTTTCAGCGCCCTGAGGATCAGCGTGGAAGAATCTGGAGTCCTCTCACCCACACATATCACTCTAGAATCGCCTCTGTGACGTCAGCGGTACGTGTGTGACGTCACGACCAATCAGCGGCGCGCCGTGGCGACGCCGCCGTTCCTACCTGTGCTAGTCGACTGTGAGCATCCCAGGATCCAACGGACTCGGATTTGGAAAAGTGGGTCTGCTCTGCTGAACCGCCCCAGTCTGCTCCGCGATCGGTGTCTTCGGGGACAAATTTCGCAAGTATTTCCAAGCATTCGGGCCTCGTTACGAAGCATAATCAAGAAAAGACATCGCCCACAGATGTCGACTGAGCATGCTATGCTGACGCCACCAAGCGATGCTACACTGGCGACATCTGTACCTAGGTGGCTCTTGTATCAACGGCGAGGAACGAGAGGCGCTCCAGAACGTCCGTTGCCGAACTGTATAACGTCTTGTTTTAGCATGCTAAAAGCGATTTCACCGCAAACTACGTCTACACTGATGGCAGTGGCATGTTAGATGTTGCTTGTGAATTGACAAATGTAAATACAAGACCTGAGGTCTCCAGGCAGCGGGGTCAGCCCGCCGCTGCTGCCGCGTCAGCGATATTTCGTGCGCTGCCAGCGTTTGTTTGGTGTGACCCGACGTTGACCGTTGTTGTTGTTACCTGTATCATACCGAGTGGTGATGCGCATGTGTAGCCTAGTTGACCCACGTACCTATTTATTTGGCGGCACACACATGAGCCTGGTTAGGCCGACGCAATGGGCAGTGAAAGATGATTCTTCTGTTCAAGCTTACCAATCACTTGAGGCGCTTTCTTATGCACTGCACTGCGAGTTCGGCATTCAAAGGGGGATACTTGACTCATGGCTGATCTGTGCAGAATCTGGCAGCTGGTTGTTTAGTTCAGCTCTCGGTTGATCTCGGGGACGAGTCTTGGACCGGCGCTGTTCTGTTATTCCGGTTGCCATCGTCTCCCAGGCCCTGGTAACGACACGCTATGTCAGAGACAGAAAAATTCCGGCGTGATCCCGCATTCATTTCAAGGACATATTCAGGTGTCTTGTTTGCCACACCAGTTTGGAATCCCATTCTTCTTGGGCCAGCCGGCAGCGTTGAGGTTATGTTCTGTGATATGGCTACCGGAGGAGACAGGGTATTCCGGCGCCCCACCATTCCACCCCCACAATCACCTCTGTTCATTGACACCGGTCACGGCGCGTGCAAAAGCCCGCGCCTGCTGGAGAATCTTCGACACCGACGCCATGGTAGCGTCTGGCAACACGATTTCGCGCGCTTTCCTCGGCGCGGCGCGCGTTGGCTGTTGTTACCAGACGCGGTAGGCTGCTGCCGCGGCCGCCGCCCGTCCTCTGGCCGGGTGCGCGGCCCCCTGCCTCTGTACATAGCCTGTGGACTGTGACACGCCTCCCGACTCAGTCACCTTTTTCGATGTGCCGTAGTGACATGTTTCTAAATAAACTTGAACGGTTCGAGTTTTGTGTGTATGGTAAGTTACGAGACATGTGTACGAGAAAGGCAATAGGCACGTTGAGGATATGCAAAAAATTACCGGAACCCTAGATATGCCTGCGTGGCGAATCCAATTCAGGCTATAATAGCAGAATGACAAACCGTTTATAGTTTCAACACCTCTAAATGAGCTCGCGATGCAGAAATGCACGCCAGAGCCGAACCCCTTGAGACACCGAGTCTCTACCCCACCATGTTGCTCACCTGCGATACCCCAGAATAAAGTATGCCGGAGAAAGTCCAACCACCACCGGATAGTTTGCAGATATGGTATACGTACGAGGTGGGCAACTTCGGAAGTGAAAGAACCGAGATATGTGGAATATAGTACTCCTCATAAGAAAAAAGTGAACAAACTTTGTAATAGGATTAGATAAACAGGACAGCACCCGGCTGACCAGCTACGCATAGTTGAACTGCCGCATTGATAGGGCAGAAATCCTCGCGTGAGTAGTTCTACTCCGCTAAACAATTTAATCAAAGCGGAGAAGCAGCAAACTAGAGATAACAAAGCTTTCCAATAGGTGGTAGCTTTCCAATTGCCAGCCTTCGCGCATAGCAATACTGCCGTGAAGAAATCAAGTAAATTTTTGCGCCGTGCTCGCGTCACATCCACAGATGTACCATTTAAACGATAAAAAGTGCATGAATTGTATGCTGCCCACCCATAGAATCGACCTCCTCGGCCCCGGTCACCATCGGCGGCAGCCGTCAGCTCGGCTGGTTCTCCAGTACTCATCAGCCAGTTGGTAGCACTATTTCAGATTCCAAATTTACACTGTTCCTCGCGCCGACACAGATCGAGAGAGAGAGAGGGAGAGAGAGAGAGAGAGAGAGAGAGAGAGAGAGAGAGAGAGAGAGAGAGAGAGAGAGAGAGAGAGAGAGAGAGAGAGAGAGAGAGAGAGAGAGAGAGAGAGAGAGAGAGAGAGAGAGAGAGAGAGAGAGAGAGAGAGAGAGAGAGAGAGAGAGGACCAGGAGCAACGGTCCACTGCGTTACACAGGGGGCGGAGAGAGCGGTCAAACAGGGGCAACATTGTGACAATTGAGGGACTGGGATGGATATTGTCATGCCCAAATCCACCAGGCCCATTCGATATTTCCGTAGATGATAAAACCATAGTGGCACCATGAGTCAGCCGGAAAGGTCTCACTCTCATAGAACGAACACCGAGCGAGATGGCGCCATGTATTAGTCCATAAACTGTGCGTTGTAGACTGTTGCTCTGTGGCAGAACACCAAGACCGTGGTCCGGGGAATGAGCGAACACCCGGCAGAGCCGCGGCGGTACCCCGCCCGCCCCGCGCACTGTACTTAAGGCTGGCACCGTACACTGAACTTATCGAAACACACCACCTGTGTACGCGGAACAGTCCGCGGCTGAATAGTATCGGTATGGATGGCTGTAGAACACAGAAAGGTCATCTTCTCAACTCGCTCCAATCAACCTATCGCTCCAACCAGGAGAACACTGCTTCGCCAAATCATTCAAGGCAGATGCCACGGTGAGATAAAGCCTAGCACAGCGTTGCTCAGGCACAACACGTATCTAAATCACTTCTGGAGAATATTGAGCCCCTGTGTGGTCCAGACGAACAGAATATAGTCACTTCGCTATGTGCAGCTCTGACCCGACAGCGTTACAATTTGGATACGCTCAAGAAGACGGAAAACATTGATCTTCTTGCACATCCTACTGTAAATAAAAATACTACAAAGAAACAAAATTTCAGTTTATTCCTACGACTGTAAATACACGATCGCTCAACGATGATTTGGTCAGCTTACAACCACAAGGGTGCAAAGTTAAACATGAGAACATCATCAACGATAAAGTACCGAGAAACAAGTCAATACAAGCGTAACGAAATAAAAACGCAATAAAAGATCCGGCCGATTTCCTGTCCCTCCTCTGGGGGACAGCTACCCGATACGGAACACACCACATACCTCTAGCGCGCGGACCCTCCACTGAAACCAGTCACCTCGCATTCACGCCACCCACCGACACTCGCATCTCTCCTCACTCACACTCGCGTCAGTCAGGCGCCCCCACCGTTCCCGCAGCACTCGCAGTCCTCAGCGCAGCCATCCGGAGAGCGGGCGCCGCCGTATCACGTATAAAACACTAGAGCGGCGCACGGCCGCCCCTGCGGTCGGCCGGGTAACAGCCAGCGGGGCCGGGGCAGGGCGGGACAACCCCTCCAACTCGGGCAGCCTGTACCAGCGGCTTGGCGACGCTGATCGTCGCCTTCCATACTGATTTATGCTGAATACTTTAATCGATAGATACTTTAATCAATCGCAGACGAAAGTGTCGGTAAAACAGAACATAAAGGCTCCGGAAGGTCATTACAATCAACCATCCACCCACCCACACGGGGAGCATTTTAGCACCACAATTGCATCCTTGTTTTGCCTTTAACCGCCGACTTGACGAGAAACAGAATTTCCAAATCAAAATCAACCGTAAGAGGGAGAACGTTACACTGAAAATTACAAACTTATAAGTTGATACGGTGTGAGTTGCCCTGTCTCCCAGGATCATAGATGCAAAAATTGAACGAATTCATTGCGATTACATATTCTGACACTGACCTTTATCAGAATATTCATTTGACAATGGATAAATACGCAAATCATCGGTCATATTGTGAGCCGCAAGCTCGAATTGAGTACCTCGCAAATGTCCATTAGAATGAATTCTTTAAAGTTAAATAACGGGACAATACCCTGGCTACCTCTAACCTACGGGTTGTATCCGCAAGGTGATATAATTAGACCAGTAGGATTGTGGCAGGAAATATACATTTCCTAAATCAACAAAACTTGCCGACGGATAAAGCCATTCGAACTGAAAACGAACACTTACTTATTACCGGCCTCGATAAATAAAAGGCCGTCAATGATATGGCCTTATTTGAATCGAAGAACACAAAACTACTTTTGTTGCTTGAAATGCGCATGATTGCCTGTTTTGATATAAACTGCATAGCGCTGCGATGAAATAATTCAGGGGGTAACTGAAATCAAGGACATGAATAAAATCATGTGCACGATTGGGTCATAATTCGAGGTGTTACATTAACTGTATCGGCGGGCTGTCCTGCACTGCCCGGCCCCTTCCGTCCCTGGGGCACTGACACTACCGCTGGCGACGCTACACCCCAACCGCCACAGTCCTAGCGCCGTCGCATCCGTGGTCCTTTTGTACCGGTTGACGGAGTTAACGGACGTGTCAGCGACACCGTCCGACCAGCTCCACACTCCCGCCAAAACGGCGAGCGCGCCGCCGTCTCCGCGCTGTCCATGGCGCGCTACTTCTTGCCCGCCGAGCCCCAGCCGGGCTGCAGCGCCTGCGCCGGCAGCATGTCCAGCAGGTACTGTCGCTGCATGTCGGCCAGCGTCTGGCTGGTCTTGGCGCCGGCGCCCCCACCGGCGGCACCCGCCTGCGCCTGGGCCGCCTGCGCCATGGCCAGCTGGTAGGAGTACATCAGCGGACTGAACTGGCCCAGCATGTGCTGCAGCGCCGCCTGCTGCGCCTGCTGCTGCTGCGCGTGTCCCGGCAGCCGCTGCAGCATCTGCTGCTGAGCCGCCAGCGCCGCCGCAGACTGGTTCATTGCCGCTGCCATCATCATCGGGTTCATCAGCGCTGACGCGTACTTAGGGTCGGTGAGCTTCTTCATGTACTCGGCCTCGGCGGCGGCCAGTTGTTTGCTGGCGCTGCTGGAGGCGCCGCTGCTGCTGCTGCTGCGCGACGAGCTGTGGTGCGCCTCGCGCGGCTGGTGCGAGTCGCGCGAGCTGTGCGCCGCCTCGCGGCCGCTCAGGTGAGGCGAGTGCCGATGCTGGCCGGCCTCCCGCACCGCGTGGTGGGCGTCACGCACCGAGCCGTGGTGCGAGTCTCGCACAGACTGATGCGCCTCCCGGACGGAGGTGTGGTGAGAGTCTCGGGAGGAGAGGTGGGTGTCGCGGCCGCTGTGGTGGTTGTCTCGGCTGCCGTGGTAGCTGTCGCGCGCGTGGTGCGACTCCCGCTCCCGCTTGGCCGGGATCGGCGTGATGGTAGTCTCGGGCGTGGGCGGCAGCGGCGTGGCAGCCGGAGAGGCTGCGGGTGCCGCCGCGGCCATCTTAGCCAGCTGCTGCTCGATCTCCTGCTCCTGTTGAAGCGCCTTGACGAACGCTGTCTTCAGCCGGCTCGTGTGCTCCGCCTTCAGCTTCTTCTTGGTGTTGCTGGTGACACACTCCTCGCAGGTGACACGACCGGAGCGGCTGCGGTCCCACTTCCACACGGTGGTAAAGTCACGCCGACACTGACTGCACGAGAAGTTCTCCCAGCTGGTTGTGTCCGGGTTTTCGGACTTGATAAAGTCGACCACCTTCTCAAGACCGAGCAGGTACACGAACGGCGTATTGGTGCCGCTCGGAATGAAGCCCATCTCGGGCGGCGGCGGCTTGGGAGGCGGGATCTGCAGCAGGGTTTTCTCCAGTTGCTTCCTGAGCGCCAGTTTGGCCACCTGCTGCCTCTGCTCAGCTGTCTGCTCCGTCTGGTGCCGCGACTGGTCCTGACCGCGTGGCGCGGGCGAGTCACGCCGGATGTCCACCTCGGCCGTCAGCGGGTACGAGCCGTAGCCGCTGTTGTAGGCGGGGTGGCCGGCCCCGGAGGCGGCCTTCAGCAGGCCGTGCTGCGCCGCCATCAGGCTGGAGAGCGAGGTGTGCGTGCCGCCGCTGGTGGAGCCGCGTCCGCTGGGTATCACCGACACGGCACCGGGCCCGGAGCTGGACCGCTGGCTGGCCTGGCTGGACGACTTACTGCCGGCGCCCTTCACAGACATTGTCACACTGGGCGGCGGCGTGAACCCGCCCGGTGTCGCCTTGGACGTTTTCTGCGTCGCCAGCGGCTTGACCGAAGGCGGAACCGACACATTCTCCTTTGCCTGGGCCTGCCGCACTCGCTTCAGCAACACCAGCTTGCTTTCTTCGTTGCGCAGTTCCTCGCGGAACTTTCGGATGAGTTCCATCTTCTCCGCCAGCTCAGTGGGCGACAGCTCCTTGATAGGCGGCAGCGGCTTCTCCACGTCGTCCTCCTGTTCATCCTCCTCCACCACCACCATCTCGGTGGCCTCAGTGTAGTTTTTCTCGGTTCTGGGCCGCAGCGCCCGTCGCCCCGTCCTGCCGCTCTCCATCGGCTCGGAGGGAGCCGGCCGCTTCACGGCGGCCGACTCGCCCATCCGCGTGACGGTGATGCCGCGACTGGATAGGTCCATAATGGCCTCGCCCACCTTGGAGGCCGGGTCACGTCGGATGCTCAGGTCCATGGCTGGACCCTCCGCCGGCGGCACCGGCACGGACGTCTGACTAGCTGATCAGCCGCAGAGTTGCAGGACTGCCCGGACCGTAGTGTCTGAAAAAGCAAAGTCTATCAAACATAGTTGAACAAGAGGGCATTGCAAAGAAAAATGGCGGTTTCTAACTCTTGGAAAGAACCTTTGTGAGTGCAACTGAGACATGCAAGCTCACCGCAGTGAAATGACAATCATAAATGATATTGCTCACTCCAAACTTGTTGTGTTTTGGGAAACCTTTGTTCGACGTAAACAATGTTTGTATGACTTCCATATGAACTCCATATGAATTCAAATGTCCTTATGAATTCCATAACAAGAGATTACCTCAAAACCCTCCCTCGGAAAAGAGCTTGGCATAGACAAACTTCATATTTAAGTACGCGAGAAAGTTAGGATAGCTTGGTTTAGACATCAACTATGAGCACTAGAGTCGCGTAATGTAACATTCAAATGCTTAAGCAGCCTACATTAACACCAAAACATTCTGAAAATGGCAGCAGCCGCTTAATTCACATTTCCCCAAAGCGCAATTTTCGGACACTGGTGTGAGAGATAAATACAAAAACATGTTAGCTATCAAAGCACAGATACACATTTGTCACCAGATTTTGCTTACTTATTGGAATTTGTAGTGCCCTCCCTCTTTCCTCACCACACCTACCTAGAGTTTACGCTAGTATCCTGCAATTGTTTTTCGCAAAAGTGGAGAGTGAGCCCTAAATCCCAAAAGAGGCACAAATCAATCCGTACCATTATGTGGTAGGCAACACAGATTCAGGATTGGCATTGAATTACTCGTGGGTTTGATCGATGAACTGGGTTTGAAGGGCATCACCAACGATCTGAAAGTAGCAACCAATTTACCGGTGGACTGTACCGAAGCTGTCGATGGCAAGGCAACCGAAATCAACTCGCCAGCAAGGCTGTCATTCAAGAACCAGGAGGAAAGTGCGACACCGACAATGCTAGGGCAGCAATGTAAAACTGGAGCCGAAATGATCTGAAATAGCAGAATCATCCGGGGGAGGGCGGGGGCGACCCTGATGCACAGAAGGTGGCAAAAGCGAACCTGGGGCGGCACATACGATTCGGAGGGAAGGGCGATGTCGGCAAGCTCGGGCCGGCAGCACTGATCTACAACTGCACGAACGATTTGGTGGCAGTCCTGAAAACCTGGAGAGGCACCGATAAGCCAGGGGACGGTATTAATGATCCAGAGGTACGAACGAATCATGAAGTGGCATGTAAACCCAAGGACAACACTCGTTACAGACGGTGCCGAGGTCACTACTATGCACCTGGGGGCGGTACTGATGATCCAGGGGCAGGAGTGACAAATCGTAAGTGGGCAACTTCGATCTACGTGGCATTGGCGTCTTGGAACCGGACCAGTAACCTGCATGGGAAAATAATCTACAGATGGTGACGTCACCCAAGGAGCGGGAGCAATTAACCAGGGGTCGCAATGTTGAGCCAGGAGCGGCAAGGTCAAAACAGAGGGCGGTGCTGAAGAGCTGGAAAGATGGTGGCACCAATAACCGAGGGGCGGATCTGGTGATCTGGGGTGCGGTATAGATGAAACGGGATAGGGCATTGATTGGGAGATGGCACTGGTGAACCGTGGGCGGCATCTACGGATGTGGGGACTGCACTGTCGATTCAGCGGCGGCATCTACGACCCGATAGCGGTAATACAAGCCCGAAGCAGTTATCCTGAATCTTGGCCACATCGGTTGGCACTGCGCGCCGCCGTTTTCCGGTCAATTTGGAAAAACCTGAGGGGGTCTAAAAAGACCGCCCACCCGGGCGAAGGTTAAGAGCAGGCACAACAACAGACCCAATATCTCATTTTTGCAGGCACTGATGGTCCGCATTGGGAAAGGGAAAGCTACAACATTGATTTGTTGTAGCATATCTCCAGCGAGATAAACAAGAAACCAAGTATATCTATGCAAGAAAAATACATTGTCTAGTGAGTCTGAAGTGGCGTTTTTTCATAACTTGAGCTTAAAGAGAATCCAGACCTGTCTGGGTCCGGTCTAAATGAGCTCATGTACTAATGATGTCGCTTCTGTGCATGGCATGGTCTACAAAAAGTCTTTCCAGTGCTTATCAAGAATAGGAATAGCCTTGAAGGAATAGACAGTGGGTGCCGAGACAGTGGTACTGGGTGGAGCGCTCCAGGCATTGACAATCTGTATGCTGAAGGCGTTGCGATGGATTCGGGACTTAGCATACGGTTTTACTACCGTGCCCTTGCACCCTCTCGTCCACGAGTTCTTTTCACGCTGAAAGAACCATTCTGGGTCGATATCGAAACCACCATGCGTGATCTGAAAAAGCCCAATCACGTCACCTTTATGCCCCCAGTAGTTAAGAGAATCAAGTTTGAGATCCTGCAATCTCTTGCTGTATGGTTTGTGCCTAATCTCAGGTATCAATCTGGAGGCACTATTCGATATTCAGCTGTCAATATTCGAGGCATTCTGCTTCTTTTTCCTTAACCTGAGGACTCCATGTATGATGTTAATGTTTCTGTTGCTTATCAACCTCCTAATAGTGATGCATGCCAAGGTTGTGGTATCCAGAACATCAACAAGAAAAGTATAGGCTTTCCATATGTAGCAGCTGCAGCCTAAAACCAGAAAGAAAAGGGAGCACAAACTTCAAGCTCTCAAAATCAGCGTGCTGACAATTTAGTTTGCCAGGTTTGAGGGCTGGTAATTGAGTGTAGCACCTGAGAACGAAATGCAGCACTGTGGCTTAGTTTCCATGGTGAGAGGCGATCAGGATAGGACTGAGGATCAGGATACAATGACTGCACTTTGCATGACACTTAAGCCTGGATGAGGATATACCTGTAGCAGATAGAAAAGTTTTCAATCTCAATTTTGTCAACGTTTCTAGTACACCAGTGACGATTCCTTTTACTCCCTTCCTCCAAATTTGAAAAGAAAGATTTACCCTTTGCAGTTTACTTCCCTTTACCTTCTGCAATGTAAGGAGAATATTTACACACCATCACAATGTGTCAAATACTGACAGATCTTGTTGGATACAGACCCATAAGCTTCCCTTATAGGGTTCACTGAATGGCTAGGGTTGTCAGAAAGGCTTTTAGGAACAGGGAGGAAAGCTGGATAACACAAGATGCTCCACATCATGAGCAACATGCTCTGACTGGAAATATGCATCTGCAGGATGATAAGCATAAAATTTACAAGTACAGCTTGTACACACACTTTGTGTCTCTTGCACATGTAGCATCAATATCAGGAAGGTAGCTATAAAGTGACTCGCCCAGTGTAGATGCCAGCTTAGCTTGAAAAGACTTCTGATCATTTTTTGATACATGATTTGGAAGACTTCTATACTGTAGTACAACAAATACTGAATGACCACTTACATTAGTCTGTATGTGCATGGGAGTGTTGTATTTTGTAGCTATGCCCTCTTAGGCCTGGGTTATCAGGCAGCTAAAATATTTCGGCTGGTGCAATAGCACATTTCCTGAGAAATACCTTCCAACACTGGATCAAATCTGCACATAGCAACCTTCCCTGGACAGAGTATTGGTTGAGGGCTTTCAGTTGAGATCCATAGTCAAGGTTGGCTAACTCCATCACCCTTTTGGTGCAAAGACACAGAACACATTGAACATGGAACTCCAGGGAGGAGTCAACCATCACTACCAAGGGCCTGTTCAGCGCCTCCTCAAACCTGCTCCAACCTCCTCAAAGCTTCTCCAACTTCCTCTTGCCGGTCCAGGCCTCCTTAAACTTCCTCCAAGCTCGCAAAGCTCATCTCAATCTAATCCAACCTCCTCTCAAACGAAAGGTGGTTTTCAGAGGAGGTTGGAGGAGCTCAATTGTGGCGCACAATTTCAATTAAGAAACTAAAATAAGTTGTTTTACAGTGAGAAATGATGTTTGTGGGCAGCTAAAGGTTTTGATTACATTGTTTTTCTATATTCCACTTTCACTAAAATACATTAAATGAGTATCAGAGGCCTTAATCAAATTCGATTAGTTTCTTAGCTGCGCACACCGCCATATTGGCGCTGATCAGGCGCAATCAGCTGATATCTCATCCAATCTCATCGAAATCGGTCCAGCGGACGCCGGTTTTTGTGCCTGCTCCGACTTACTCCAAGCTACTCTCTCTTTTTCTAAGGAGGTGCTGGAACAAGCCCCAAGTCAGCATGGGAGTTCACAGCTTGGATTGGGACTTGGTCAATATGGAAATGTAGGATAGGTAATGAGTGCATCTTTCTCTTAAACCTAAAGACAGCATACTTATTCTGGTTCATCAAGCCACAAGAGTGTGAAGTGGCATGTATAGTGTGATGATGCCTTTCTGAGCAGGTGTATGGAGAATCTGACTGAATCCTGCTTCCATTGCCAGAGCTCAGCCTACAAGGGTCACAATTGTATACAGATAAAAAGATACAATTAAACTTGTCCATGGAACATAGGTCTTTGTAATCATTTCTGCTGGACACTGAAAGATATTCCATGTTCATGGTGTCTGGAGAATCAGATTGAACCCTGCTTCCATTGCCAAAAGCTCTATAAAGGTCACAATTGTTCACGGATACAAAGATACAATTTATCTTGTTCATGAAACCCCAGTCTGCAAAGTATGGCGCAGGCCAGACGAGTCACACCAGCCATCTAAAATTCTCGCACCACCAGCCTCCAAAAATTCGCACCAATCTGCCACATAACAGGAAAAATGACCCATTCCTACCCCTACAATGCAATGCTACCTCAATCATTAGTCAGTTAGTTAAGGACTTTTATAATGCCCTTTCCTGTGTCTTAATAGCCATTCCAGTCATTATTTGTTTAGTTTAAGTGTCACTAACCTCGAAAATTCGCACCAGGTTGATAAAATTCGCACCACTTGGTGCTGTCTCCAAGGGCACTCGACCGACAAGATCTCATCGAAAATGCCATACTTTGCACACTGGATGAAACCTAGGTCTTTGTTATCAATTTTCCAGGACTCTGATAGATAATTCATGTTCATTCTTATCTTCCAAACTTTTATATTATGTCACTTAATCATTTCCATAGTTGTAAAGCTACTACAGACTGCTGCTGCATCATTGCCATCCTTTCCAGGCAGCCCACTTGGTGCCCTTCAACTGGCCTCAGTTTATGCTCATGCAACAAGAGGACTCACAAAATGAATTTATTAGCATGGCTGTCAAATCTACCCCTCACTTAGTCTACAAAATACAACAAACTTTAGCAGGATCTTTTCAGGGTATGCTATAGTAATTTGTATTGTTTAGGTCAGCTTATTCAACACCTGAGGCAAGGGAAGGGAGACTGGGGCCAACAGAAACTTAATGAAATGTATATCACTGAATGAAGTTGATCATAATGGAAATAACTGTTTGTCTCTTTCCAAATAAGTGGGAACTGAAGAATCTTATTAGAGCCATGAATCCCACACCAGTTGAAATAAAACAAACCCCCTTGTTAACAGTTATCCCGCTTGGAGCTTAAGCTTGAGCTGCCAATAGCACCTGATGGAGCTGCCTGCCTGTCAGATTTTGCACACTGGTCCATAATCGAGGGACCTATTAAGAATCTGGAAATAACCATCAAGGCCCAACCAATGCATGCAATTAATCATAGGAGTTGAGCAAATAACTTTCTGGGTGTCTTCCATTGTATGAGACCAACTTGAACAGGCTTTATATCTGATTCTAAAGAAGCAGGCAAAATTAAAAAGCGGTTAACTTACTGATAAAACATTTTTTCAGTTCTGGATCAAAGCCTCTTTTACTTGATCCAAGCTCTCGATACTTGGGTTGACGTTGAATTGGGTATGAGCATCACACGAATACAGCTACAATACAAAATATGATACATGGAATACGTACCTAGTTATTGAGCAGATAGTGCAAACATGCAACTGATTGGCCTCATTTTTGTCCACCCAAGGGCTTGATTGAATGATCGACGCAAGGCCCCAGAACCCCTGACCGACGGGACCTAACCATGGATACAAAATAATCAATCAAACCGACTTCCGGCGATTTGATCATTAGCCGAGTACGTATTCGACGCCGCAAAAACTCACCGCTACTTAGAGGTGTTACATATAGTGAATGATGGGTACTTGTACCACTTGTCCCTCGCATCAAGGTAGGTACTTGTATTGATGACTACGAGAGCTTCTGCTGGTTTTGCTTTGGCCCGGTATCTCGGCTCCGGGACCCGGTCATGGGGGCTGGTACTACGGCGGGGGGGAGGGTCAGGGAGCAGTGGCAGATCCAGGACTTCATCTCGGGGGAGGGGAAACGGGGGCTCGAACCTCCCCCACCGTTGCCTCGTGGTGTGGGATTCGTGGCTCTAATAACGTCCTTCTGTTCTCACTTATTTTGAATGAGACACAGAACATTTACTTCCATTATGATTGAATTCATTCAGTGGCATAAATTTCATTTAGTTTCTGTTAGCCCCAGTCTCCCTTCCCTTTGCCTCAGATAAAATTGGTCGTTTTTATGAAAACATAGTAGCCTCAGAAGTGCGCTATTGCATAGATAGTAACATGGGGGGGTTGAGGTCCCCGAGCCCCCTTTGTAACCACCACTGAGTGGGAGGAGGAAATGTTCGAAAATAAAATAAAATTTGAAAAATAGCCCCTTATTTTGCCCCCTTGAAATCCTGCCGCTTCACTGCCCAAGGCGAATCCAGGATTGTCCATCGAGGAAAGGCCGCACATGGTTGGGGGCCCACTTTTGGACGGAAAACCCTGTCATGCGGGCCCAAAATCCTATCGGGGCGCCGACCCTTGTATCCTGGGGGGGGGGGCACTGGCGGATCCAAGGAGGGGGAGGCAAAGGGGCCGTGCAGGGGTCAAAAAGTGTCGGTGTGTCGCACCATTGAAAATGTCAAACCATAAATGTGTCACCAGTCCAGGCTGCAAAATGTGGCACGTTGTTCGTTAGCAGGATACCAATGGATACTCCTGGACCATCCTAGTTGTTGAGAAACATCGCGAGCTCAAATTACAGGTTCCAATTTGGGCGTTTTTTCGTTATCTGGTCTAAAGGAAACATGTTGACTAGTTTTTGTCACCTTGATCACCTCGGGCTGTCATCATTTAGAATGTAAAAACGGTAGGTTTTTCGACCTCTGGGGCCGTGGCCCCTCCAAAGCTTAAGATAGTATCTTTTGGCCCGCCAAAAGAACCAAACTTTTGTCGTTTTTTAAGTAATATGTCTTCGCTATTTTTTCTAAATTTAGTCCCCCAAAACGCTGGTTTAACCCCCTCCAAAAGTTGCTCCTGGAACCGCCAATGGGTGGGGGTGGAAGCGATCACATATCAGAGGGGCACCGAGACCATTCTGGAGGCGCCTGAGAGGGTCGAGATGGGGCAAATGCCCTCTTACCCCTTAGATCCGCCTATGCCCTGCCGCTGTGCCCATAAACGTAGCTGCTGGCCCAAGCCGGAACTTGGCTGAGACTAACATGGTAGGTGCACGTGCCGCACGCAACTTTGCTGGAACTGGGACATATCTAGGGGATTGTCCAACCATGTGTCTTACTGAGTGGAGAAATCTTACCCACTTTGTGGTTTTTATCGATTTTCTTTAAAAAAAACTTTTTCTCGATTGTGCCTGGGGAAACTTCCGATAATTTTTGGTTTGGACCCGCCCCTGGACACCACAGAAACTTTTTGGCGCTATTAAACGACTGGTCAATAGGGGAGGGCATCTGACTCCAGAACCCTTTAATGTTTGCTGGTTTTCTAAAAAAAGCTACACTTCTCGTGATTTTCGGCCTTGTCCCAAAAGAAACGCTTTACTGGATCCGCAGATCATCCGCTACCCTACCGGTACTATATTTCACGTCTAAGCGAACAGAGCTTAGCTGTGAGGGACGTTTGCGGGGTACAGCGTACGAACCATCTGAAAAGCTAAACAAGGAACCCAAGACCAGCTTATTCCGGAACCGAACATAGCAGAGGGCCTCTAGAAGTTCAACACCGAGAGCCCCAGATTAGCTGAAGGGGACTAGATGAGCTAAGGGGCCCAGTTCAGCCAAGAGTCCCAGGTCAGCTTAAATAGGGTCTCAGGACAGCTAAAGGGGTCCATTTAAGCTCCCCGTCCCCCAGCTCAGCTCAGTGACTCTAAAGCATTTCAGGGGATCCCAGACCATCTCAGGGGACCTCATAAGCTCAGGGGACTCGATTAGCTTAGGGGCCTGGCTCAGCTCAAGGGCCACCAGGTCGGCTTATATAGGGTCTCAGAACAACCCAAGGGGACCAATTCAGGCTAATGGCTCCCAGCTCAGCTCAGGGGCCCACAGATCAGCTGAGGGGCCCCCAAGCTCAAGGGACCCCATTCAAGCACACGGCTTCCGTTTCAGGTTAGGGGCCCTAGAACAGTTCTGGGAGCCCAGACCAGTTCAGGGGCTCTTGGTTCAGCTCAGGGGGCCATATTACCTCATAGGGCATCAGAGGCCAGTTCGGGGCTCGCGAACAGCTTAGGGAGGGGGCAGACTGACTCCTAGGATTTCAGATAATTTCAGGGGCCCAGATCAGTTTAAGAGGTTTCCCAGAAAAGCTATCGGGCCCGTTTGGGTTTCTTGTTTTATATTGCAAGGGCTGATTTTTACATCCGTTGCGGCGACCCACCACAGAAAAATATACGGTCCATGTATGGTCTATAGGGACCCTATTATCAAACGAAGGTTTATGTAGAAAAAAGGTAAAAATTGCATGTGTAAATGACTAAGTCTTAGAAAGACTAGACTGCTCTTTTATATAATTTGAAATATAAAATTGTGTGATAAAAGTATGTACTTGATAAAATTCACGTCGTTGCCTGTCGCAGATCAACAGCTATTGGTAGTATTGAGCAAGCGCTTTTATTTATTTATATATGCATATATCACCAAGAGACAGTGCTCACAGACAGGTGAAATCTTGCAGTTAAAACGCATGGTTATTTACAATGAGCTAACACGAATAATACTACTACGACCACAGAAACCTTGAAGCTCAGGCATAAAAAGGGACTATATTCAGGTACAATTATTCAAGAGTGACACCGAAATTATGAAAATGGAGTTAAATAAAATTATTGTTGCAATGGGTTGCACAGATGCTAATCATTTCTCAATAAGATAGCTTTAATAGATGATGCTGGTGAGTTGAAAAGGTTAACTGTTGGTGTCGGTGATCACGTTATTCACTCGGCGAACAGCTCGTCTGAAAAATTCGTTTCTCACGGTTTCAACCTGAGCGAGCTCTTCATAAAACAGCGTTTTTCAGAGCTCGAACTGGAGAACATGCCAGTAAAAGCATAAGGGTCGCCACCGGCAAAAAGTGGGGGGGCCAGCCAACTTAACCTGATGCTGACAGAAAATTTACGTCAGGACCAAAACTGTTCGAATTTGGGTCTTCGTTGCCTCCGCAGCGGCTGGATATAAGAATGTCCGGTTTTTCTCATTTTGACTGGATCGGAAATTTTTGGAAGTGGGGCCCCCCCTGCCCCTTTCGACGCGTATGGTAAAAACAATGAGTCAGTTCGACCACTGTACATATTTCTAAGGAACGTTTATGTCGTGTTGGTTGTATCTATCCTGCATGCTGTGTACCTTATACTTTTTAGGAAGATTTTGATATGAGAGGGATTGTTCGGTGGTGAAGACACCGATTTAGAAGCAAGCCAAACACAAAATGTATGCTGCCCCGGTTCAATTCGGTCTGTGTGAGTTTTGGCAGCGCCATTCCAGATCACTCTGTCATATGCCACATGGACTGCACGTTTGCGAAGTGCGTGGCAAGCAGTGATTTGTGTTTGAATTTCCGCCTTGGAATGTTTTTGGAACGAGCGAATCATTAGACCTGATAATTGGTTTAGCTTTACAAACAACCCTATTGATGTGCGAAGAAAAAATCAATGTTTGCTTATAACCAAGAATTGTTTACGCGTATTCAACTTTGGCATCAAAGCAAGAGAAAAGGTGGAATAGATAACTGGCTTTCTTGCCAAATATTTCCCGTGAGCATATCGGACACGGTTGAGTCTTTTCGGGATCCAGCGGCTTTCGTTTCTGCCAACGGGTCAGTTTCACCACAGTTACCTAAGTTACCTACGGGCTGGGAGTCATGGGGTCTGGGTGTTCGAGGCTCACCAACCTCGGAACGAAGTTCACCTAAGTCTTGTTTCGACATGCTTAGGCACTGGAATGGTTGATTAATATAATTGCCTTCTTCTTCTGGAAGCTTGGCGTCAGGCTCCTGTTGGCCCAGTGAAGGCGAATTCACACACTCTCTCTCTCCCTCTCTCTCTCTCTCTCTCTCTCTTTCTCCCTCATGTGAACATTAAATCGCTATGAGCCTGCGGGTCAAGATTTACGTCCGCTCGATACAGGCGCGATTTTTTCAGGCTAAGAGGCAATATTAATGTTTGCCGCGGCCGCTTGAAAATGCCTATCGTGCCTAGGTTAGAGCTATATCAGGGTCAATTGAGATTGAGGAAGATACCTCACCAGTATTAACGAGTGCCTTCCTTCTCAATAATATTCTAGTGAAAAAGATAACGAACCAAACACGGTACGACAATGATTGACCATCGTAAATTAACATCAATGCAAATCGAATGTTATGTGTTTTCGTTAATGGTAAGCAGACAAAAGGGTATTATCAAAAGGGGTATTATCATGCTGAAGAATAGTAAGTTGCTGATCTACAGCATGCCATTTCAAAAATAAAACTAAAGGCATAGGCCAAAAATTTAACGACTCGTTTCAATCGCTAGCTTGTCATCAGGACTGAAGAGAACATTTACATAAAACCACCTAAAGATATGCCGAATAATATACCTCGACCAACGCCACATTCGCAGAATACCCTTTCGACCAATCGAATTCTTAAAATGCATTCATGCCATAGAATGCACATCGATCACGGAAACGGCAACACTGACAGTATAACAATTACCTGGCAATGGCAGCTGTATCTCCCAGGGAAGCTCTTGTTGGTGAGCAAATACCACAATTACAAATCCTGAGGTAAAAAGTCAATAGAGAGACCCTGATGACCAGGAACTCGCCATGGTGTTAATAGAAGAATTAACATCTCTTGTTTTGACTGTTTTGTCGATTTTTAGGTCAGCGCAGCGCGAGACTGCTCAGAGAGAGGGGGAGATTCAACAGATAGGTATTGTATGTGAATGTATATTCATTACCTTATATAATATATATGATATATAATATATTCATCCCTAATATATATATTCATCTCCAAGAGTTTTCCTGGGCGACTCAGAGCGAGGGGTTGGTTTTATGTTCAAAGGTTGGATGCGCATTTGCACATTTTTAACTCGATATTTGTAATACTACACATGTTTTCCTTCTCAGGCTTGCTGTGCATCTTATGCATCTTATGCACCTTACGGTATGGTGTTTGCGTATTTAAAAAAGTCGGCTGGTAGAAAATGTAGGCATTCTGCGAAGGTGGTTATGGCTGAGGTATATTTTTGTGACAGTTTTATTTATCTATTTATTCGTCTCATATGAGCGACAGAGGCTTGCCCCCAGTAAAGGCTCAAGTTAGATTTCCATCAGATTTCCTAAAATTGCATTCAAGACACAAGTTGAAATAGCATGACATTCATGTCAGGTACCAGTTATGGCTGCCTAAAATGATCCTTACATAAAATACACGCCATAAGGATCATAAATATATGTACTGCATAAAAGAGCTTACAAATCTTACATAAACTTTATGTAAATTCTAACTCCAGATCGGATGACAACGTAGCGATTGAGACGCGTGGTTGTATTTTGGCCTATGTTTCGATTTTTTTTAAGATACAATTTGGCACTTTAAAGCTAAAAACTACCAGCGATAGAGTGCTTCATGATGCTGCTCAAAGAAGAAAGAAACCTCTAAGAAACACTGCAAAACTCCTTGCAGTTTTAATTATATGTTGCAAGGAGAATTGAGCCAGATATTTGGTATTTTCACGGTGCCAGGCCGTTAAGCCGTGTTTATTCTAAAAATTCAGCATCTAAACATTTTATTAAACGCACAGTAAAAAAGTGCGAAAACCCCTCCTGCTTTGACAAAGTAGCCAAAGCTGCTTCACTGTGCAAATTGCAAAAGTGGTCATTAATCGCCCTCCAACGTTAAGAATGACTGTTTTAACCTCTAGATAACAACATTGCATCACATAGCATAGCTCACATTGCATAGCTAACACAGCTAAGACATTGCATCCTCGTTGAACGTATAATTTCACGTAAACAACTGAGAACGTAAACAACTGAGCTACCCCGGTAGCTCAGTTGGAAGAGAGTTGGGCTTCAGTTTACCGCTCAGAAACATGCAGTGGCAGTGCGTCTGGTGGCTTCGGATCGATTTCCCTGAGACGCTCAGGCGCTCAATATTTCCCTGACGTAGGTTGGCGGGCAACTGACTGGTGAGAGGGTCACCTCAGCAGGCCGACCACCCGTTCTTTGTGGGACGTTATACTTTGATTTATAAATCAACCCTTTATTGCGAGAGTTGCTCGTCTGGATGGTGGGGCCGGGGTCTATGTGACAAGTCCCTTGATGACTTTAGTGAGGTTTGGACTCCGAAAACCGACCTTGCAGAAACTTAGAAAATATAAAAAATTGACTGTCACTATGAATATAAATGTTTCCCTTGCGATTCTTACCAAAGGCAAACCCCACATGTTTATACGGGCCAGTAAGCTGAATTTACAGAGGCACCCGGCACACATGGTTCCTGAAAGCACGGAGGCTCAGATCTCGCTTCTTCCCATGCTCTAAGGTAAACACTGCCCGGAAGAGCTGCATCACTTGTCTAGCTGTTCATGTCACATCATTATTGATTCTATGCCCAGATCTGCGATATCGCTACCACCGCTACCCTTTCAATGGAACGCCAAAAGCTTTTGTTCGGCTCTTGACATGCGGCCTCGTGCCGAACAATTGAAAATACCTCGGTTCTTCAAAGTTTGATATCCCGAGACAGTGTGGTTATTATTTCACCATTTGCCGTAACCGATGTCTTATAAGATGTCCTTAAGGGAGGGTGTGAGGGGGCTGGAATCAAAGGAAAGAAGTCGAATTATTATCATCATCATCATCGTTTCTGTATTATTTTACCATAATAAGAAATGGTGACTAGAGGCAAAAAAGAGAGGTAGAGAGACATTTTTAATAGCCAAGGAGCATCGGGATGTATGTACAAACATCGACAGTATGCATCTTGCTCCACTTCTTTGCGTCCTTGGATCCGCTTGTGATATTTTTTAGATTATACAATTTTTTATATATGAATGATGTTAAAGGTAATGTGGCACCTTCGTCAAATCCTGGAATTTAGCGTAATTAGGGGTAGTTTTAGCCGAAAAACATGGAATCGTCCATGTTTTCTCTGAAAAAATGTAAAATAAGCTCAATATTTTGATTTTTAAAGTGCACCTCTAGGGAAAAAAATAATTATCTTCCTGTGGATGATGGCATGATCTGGCGCAACCACTACCACATTCCATAGGCTTCAAGGACTTCAATTGGCTGATACTCACCGTGACGTCAGCATATGACGTCACACCAACAGCCTGTTAACTGTGGCCTGCTGCTTGACGTACATGAGGGGTACATTTCAGGTAGGTTTTTAGCTTTTCTCTGCGGAAATTTTTTGCTTCAAGACAAATTATATATGGAGTACCGGGTTTTCCTGCATGCTTTATAACTTGGCTATCTCAGTTAAAATCACGTTATAAAGGTGTCACATTCCCTTTAAGCAGTATCCAAAATTTGATAATCTCTGCAACAAAAACCGATAAAAATAAGTACACCTCACCACAGTGGCGGATACAAGAGAGGCTAGGAGGGCTCAAGCCCCTAAATGTCAGAGTGCCCATGTTACAGTGTTTCCGCGAAATCCGGGAATCCGCGGATTTCCTAGGGAGTCCGCGAATCTCCTAGTGATTCCGCGGACTAACAACAACTCTCGGAAATCCGTGGAATTCCGACCGTTTGTCCAGGGAGTCTGCGGAATCCCTGAAACAACACCCGGGTGTTCGCGGATTCACTAGGGGATCCGTGGAATCACTGAAACGAGAACCGGGTGTCCGCGAAATCCCTGGGAATAGGCCGTGTATCTGTGGAAAATTAGAGGAATCGTTGCTCACCGGCCTCTTTCGAATAACTCTACGAAATTGTTGGCTCTTTCAGATGTGGGTTAACCTGGGTATTGTCGTCAATGCAGGACGAATAAAATTTTTCTTCAGAGCAAAACAATGTCTATGTTTTAATGGTGTAGGTGGTCTGGTAAGGTTTCTTTGATAGTTTTCATGTGCACGATAATGGCGAGGGTAAAAAGATACTAATGTAGCCACTATCGCCAACGGGTGGATCGTGTAGTTTCTATCATTTTCATTCAAATAATTGATGTAGTATATCATGTTACCTTTTTATGGACAGATTCAGGATTGACGATCGGGGGGGATTGGGGGAGGGCATTTGGACCAAGGGCGTGCCAGTCTTTTTCCGGCAAAACCTTTCAGATGGGCGCCAAATCTTCTTACGGGGTGCAGATTTTCGGATCCTGGGGGAAGTGAGGGTGGGAAGTAACGTTTCAGGAAGAGCCATGGAACCTTTCAAAGAGGCACCGAGACCATTTTTTGGAGAACGGACAGTTGATTGGAGGGGCACCTGCCCCACCCCACCCTCTGGATCTGCCTCTGTACCATTTCCTACTAGACAAGGGAATCATGGTGCCTTAGCCAGGGACATAGGCAGAGGAACATTTTTCAAGTTGAGCGGGCAAAAGTGGTTACCGCTGGTTGGGCCAAATTTAATTAGACATATTACTGGATTTGCTAACGGAATCGGCTGAAAGTTGAAGGGCAATGCCCCCCAGTTTGAAAGTTAAGGGGGTGAGCGCCCCTGCCTTGAAAGTGCAGATGTTACCTTGACCTGTGACCTTTGACCTTGGCCTTGACCTTTATGCAAGGTGACCTTGAAATACTACCCCGGTTATATGGCGTTACGACTCACCACTCGGTCTCAAATGCAAGTGAACTGGTCCGACCGCGCGATTACGGCGATCTCAAAATGCAGGTCTGACTTTGAAAGCCTAAAATTCAAAATATTTTCCATTGATTTTCAAAACATTTTCACCAATCAACACGCTATTAAATTTTCTTAAATGTGGCTCAGTATCGTTTTTTCGGCTACGAGTGGTTCTACCGGCCACCTTGGAAAAACAGGTGGGGGTGGGCTCCGAGGCCCCCTCCAGTGCGCGTGTTAAACCAAACGAAGTTGGAAAAACTAGACGTTCTACTTATGGTTTCTGTGTTCCGGTGCCAGAAGCAGATGCCAGTCCCGGTAAATGCCACCAGGCCAGCAAAAGAAAGCTCACCAAAAAAATGTTTATAACTGCATGAGTCAGGGCTCGGTTAATTTATGTGATTGAAACTTGTAACTTACCTGCGATTGAGAGTGGCGTGGACTGCCTTGAACTATCTTCAAGGACGGCCACATCGAGGCACACTCGCGGATGAGGTCATTTACAAATTTGCGCCCGTTGTCGGACTGGAGGATGGCCGGCGCCCCTATCTCGCAAAAGATATCGAGCAGGTACAGAGCGACCTGTGCGGCTCGCTTGGAGGTCAGCGCCCTCAGCATGACGAATTTTGTCAAATGGTCCTGGTATGTTAACACGCACCCTGCTGGGGTCCCTTGCATGACACGCCCCGCTGGGGGGCGTTTTTCGCCCCCCGCATCTCGTTCCCCACGAAATCTAAAGGAAAATTGCGGGCAGCGTTCGAAAGCTCTTGACAATACGAAGATAATTTATAAGAATAATTGTTATGTCAGGTTAATATTGAGGTCAGCATAGGTCAAAGAATGCTCCATAGGCTTACAACAGAGCAGTGTACGTTTCCCTCTCTAGATCTGCCCCAGGGAAGCTAGAGCAAATCTTTATGCATCATTGGATTCCTCTCATCGCAGCGAATCGAATGATGTATAATATGACCTTTCTAGGTCAAATAGTCGAAATGACCCGACCTCGACTTAGGTCAGGGTCACAGAGTGAGTTGGTATGGTCATGTTGCATATCAATCGACTCCCCGTGACAATATAAGCACAATGCAAGCAAAATGGGAGCTTTATCTCAATTCAGTGACAAGTTATTGGCAAAACAATCACTCTATGCTCCCGTGACCTGACATGACCTTTGAGAGGTCAGATGCTCAAAAACTCAAGTTAATGGTCAAGATTATGGTAAGAATAGACGGTTTGAGGATTTTCAGCTTTATCTATCCAGTATTTACTGAAAACGAGTCCATTCTATTTTTCACCATAGACTTATAATGGGGTGACCAAAAAATTGACCCCACCTTAGGTCAACAATATCAAAATTCCAAGATAGCAGATTTGTAGACCCTAATGCCCTTATCATATTGTGGAAGTTTCAAACTGATCAGTTTGCTAATGTGCCCTGGGCGCTGCTTCAAACTAAAAAATTTAGGTTTTGAGGTTGGGCCACTTGACCCTGAATAGCTCCTTGACCCTACATGACCTTAACTAAAACCATTTGTCAGATGTGTAAAATTAACCAGGGATAAGGTACCGTAAATTTCGTTGTTCTGCATCTCTTCGTTTTTGAGCTATCTGGGAAAGCCAGGAGGGGGCGAATTTCCCCCCCAGCGGGGCGCGTGTTAAGATGTACTTAAATGCCCCATCTGGTTCACTCTCGAAGTTTATTAAATCAATCTGCGCTCGTGAGTTGAAGTCGTCGGTGACGATGGGACACACGACGAGATTCTTGCGGGCGCGTGGGCGTTTCTCTTCACACTGCTGGCATGTTTGCAGATACATGTTCACAAACTCAATCGTGATGTTCCAATAATGTTTTCCCAGTTCTGAGGTCATCTTGTCCTTCCCGCCATGCAGGCACATCAGAAGGGTTTCATGTATTACTTGGAAGAGTTTGGAGGAGGGAGCAACTTCCTTGCCATTGTCAGTTCTTACGATCTTGCATGAGTGATTGCCATACTGGACCAGCTTGAGGGTATTCAGCCATCTGTATTCCTTGCTGTTGGTTGGTTTTTCTTCCTTTCTTTCAAATGAGAGCAATTTCTTCATCATTAAAGAATGCTCCTCATCGCTTACAAATCGATGGCTCGAGCTGGGCTTTCCGGAAAGCCACTTCTGCACTCTCTCATTGAAAAGGACTTCCGACATCTCCAGACAACGCAGCGCACCCCACAGCACAGGACACGGGGTGTGGCCGGGACTGAGCGGTCAGCATGACCCGACCTCCCGTGTATGTCGGCCTGTTCGCAAAGGCGTCACAACCGATCGAAAACGGAGGGGGGGTTATTTCAATAAAACTCAAACACAAAGAAACAAAAAAAACGTGTTTAAGCGCATGTTGTCGTTTACAAAGCGATGCCAATTTTTCTCACGGTGCTTTTTTATATATTTGGGTGGTACTCTTTGAAAAAGTTTGTTTAGGTTGAGTTGATGTTAAAATTTATCTCAGAACTTAGCCCTAGAATTCGCCCGACGGTTTATCGGCGCATGTTTACCTTCCAACTGCAAAATCACTCGGCTGCATCTGTCCCTGTCATAGGCGCAGGAACTGGGGGCAGGTGGTGGTGGCCCCAAATTTTGGACTGAGGGCAGTGCCTCCCAAACTTTGAGACGATTACGGACTCGTCACTACCACCCACACGTTTCCTGTGCCTATAGTGACGAGGTTACATGAGTTTCCCCGCTTTGCTTAGATACACAGCTATTTCACAAAATTTCGTGGATCACCGGCACTGTTTCAGGTATTTCGCGAACTCCCTAGTGAATCCGCGGACACCCGGCTCTGTTTCAGGTATTTCGCGAACTCCCTAGTGAATCCGCGGACACCCGGCTCTGTTTCAGGTGTTCCGCGGACTCACTAAACAAACAACCGGAATTCCACGGATTTACGAGCGTTCTTGGGAATCCGCGGAATCACTAGGAGATTCGCGGACTCACTAGGAAATCCGCGGATTCCCGGATTTCGCGGATACACTGTAACACCTGTTATATACTTAATGCATGGTCAGAGGCGGTTCCAAGAGGATGGCAGAGGGGACTCCAGCCCCTATCCCCCAATGAAGTGCGGGATCTGTCACCGCCTCACCATATAGTTCTGGCCTCGGATCCGAGCCCAATCTTTTAACTCTCACATAAGTAAAACATATGACAATTGTGCATCAATTCTCCGTCAATACGTACTAGTTCCGTGAAAATCAAATCACACGAACAAGAGCTATTTAGAAAAGAGTGTCAGAAATGGTTAAAACGTATGTTTTCATGCCCCTGTCCAGGGGCCAAAAAGTGTCAGTGTGTCACCATTGAAAATATCGAACCATAAATGTGTCACCAGCCCAGGCTGTAAAGTTTGGCACGTTCTGCGTTTGTAGGATACCATTGGATGCTCCTAAAACATCTAAGTTATTGAAAACATTGCGACATCAAATTACAGGTGCCAGTTTCGGCGATTTGTTCTGATAGTCTGGAGGAAATACGTCGGCTAATTCTGTCACCTTGCCCACCCTGGACTGTCACCATCTAGAATGCCAAATGGTAGGTTTTCAACCCCTGCCCCTGTCCCACATATCTAAGCTTTGAATTTTTAATGGAGTTCAGCATGCGACGAATCCATCCCACTTTGAGTTTTCGAAATCGGACGGGCACATTTCGAGATCTTAGGCGGACCGAATCCGCCCCCCCCCCCAGACAGAAATAGGGGAAACCAGGAGACTAACAGAAACATGGAAAGGAGCTGCCACACCCTGAAGTGGAGATGGAGATTGAGAGAAAAGTTTGACTCCATCACAAACAAATAAAATGAGATTAGATGAATGCCTTTATTGTGTGAATTTGTTTGCATTTATTGCAATTAAATTCCATGCTAATTTCGTTAAACATAGAGATAAGCAGAGCCCTTTTACTGAAATGTATATAAAACGAAAAATGTTGTTTGTGGGGATAGACTTGAGTAACGCTTTACAATCAAAAGTAGGGATAGTGTCGTAGTGGAGTAGCGGGTGATAGTTACGCGCTTTTCAGCAAATAGCGCTAGTACCGGTAGTGGTTGCAGGCAGCCAAGGCAGCGGAAGTTACGGTAGTGGTTTCCAAAGTTATGTAGCGGCGTCCGTCTCTGGTTTTTGGCTAACACTTAGCAAGAAAGGGGCTTTGATTTGTAATGTTCCAAGAAGCCCGGCATCCTTATGTGAAGAACTATAGAAAAACGATTTAGCAACTAAGCTGCGGCCGGCTGAAAATTGGAAATCCGATATAAAGCCCAGATCTAAGATTCAAGTCGGAGATCTAGGAAGGCGCGCCTGTTTGAATTGGCTCTCTGGCCACTATAGGTGAACCCATGGAGCTCCATGGCCCATGGAACTTGATTCTGGGGAGGGGGCCAATTGCGCCGAGATTCTGGTGAGCGGGGAGGGTCCGAGTGATGCACACATGCCTTTCCATATGAAACATGACTTCCGGTGTAAAATGCTGTTGACTGGGGAGGGAGGTGTGCAAGCACCAGCAGTGGGCATTAAAAATTGATTTTTTCTGAGTCAGTTTGCCTTTACCAGAGATCCTTTTCGAGGTCTGTGTCTTTTGCTTGCTACACATTACCACAGAAGTATGTGGGTTAGTTTTTTTCTTTGATTGCTAAACTTCACAAGCTCACGGCATTGTCTAATACCTCAAATGCTAGACCCCATCTAGACCCTGACACTTGGGGCTTTTAAATTGTCTTGCCCTATGCTTCCCCGCAGAAGCCCTCAATTTTTACCAATTTCGTATTTAAACCATGAAAAATGTCACTTCCACATCCTTTCTTTACGCTTAATTTGTGATATGTGTAAGACGCTTAAGTCCCAAAACTATGCACAAACTTTGTTGCTAACGCTGTCATGGCATTTCTTTAGCCTAATTCAAATAATAAAGGGTTGGCGTTTTTAGGTAGTTCAGATAAAATAGAAATAACTCAGATAGGTCAGATAATTCAGTTTAACAGATAATTTTTTTGTCTATGTGTCATTGCCTACTTCAGCACAACAACAATGCTTAAGTCAATTCCAATATTTAACGATACATTTTTGGTATATTCAGCATGGTATTGGGTACTTCACTTGGGGGAGGAGAGCATTTCAGAAAATGGAGCAGCACTGCGGGTAAAGGGGAACTTACCACTATTATTTAGCGTAAAATACTGGCGAAAAATCATTCCAGGTGTGATGCCAACTCCTCTGCATCGTCTCAAATGTCCAAAAACTAATATAAATTTGTGCAATTTTGGTTTATAGATAAATCGAAAATGATGAAGCTAGTAACTATAAGTGAACAGAGAGCTAGAAGAAAACCAACAAAAAAACACGAGTTCACTTTAAACGGCGATTTATATATTTCAAATTGCATTCCACTTCATAGTTCGCCATTTACATTTCAGTAGTGTGAGGGTTGCCCGCTTCGTAATCGTTTGGACCTTCGACTGGGTATGAGGCACCTCTCGCGGTTCTTCAGCAGTGCTGTGGCTTCAGGACCAGCCTGACTTGGAGAGACGGATAGAGTTCAGCGCAGCAGTCGTACTTTTTCTCCTCCACAGCAGTATTGGCGCTCTCCACCGCCCACTCTCCGTTGGCCCTGAAGGCAGTCATGTCCACAGATTCGCTAGCCGTCTGCAGCATTATCTCATTCGTGGAGTATGTCCACGAGCCGAACTTGAAGTGACATGAGATCCGCTCCGTGGTCTCGGTGAGCTCGCGCTGGCAGCGGGTGGTGAAGCGGATCAAGGGGACGTAGATGATGCTGCCGTCACGGAGCAGGATCGCGGACGTCGGCAACAGCCAGTTGGGATCCGGCATCATGTTATACGGCACGATATCCGGCACCCACATCTCTGTTGGCTCCATCCGCGTCTGTTTGACACTCTGTGCAGCCTCGTCTTCGTCTTCGGACCAGGACAGCTGCGGGTTGTTCCACTGCATCGGTAGCCAGCCGCTGATGGTCGCCTTGGTTCCAACAACGTCGACATCGACCAGGCTGAAGCTGATGTTGAGGGCTACGGCGTCGCCAGCGTCGCTGACAGGGCGGACCTGCCCGTCGAAGGCGCGCTGTTTAAGGCGTCCACGCAGCTTCATCTCAGCATCGCTGGCGGCTGCGGCAGCAGCCAGCGCTAGCAGCCAGACCAGTGAAGCAGGTCGCAGCATGTCCACACTCGGAGTCGGCGAGGAGACAGGAAAACGACAGCGCTCCTGCAGGACGGCTGGAGGCAGCAGCGGTGTCTGGGACGCACACTTGTGAAGGACTGACGCAGGGCGGACTGCTGCGAGGACTGAGGCTGCCGGAGAATGCCGACTCACCACCAGAACCCGGCACTAACCTAAACAGTGCGCTCCTGGGAACATGTTATTGTGTGGTGCGGCCCGTGATTTGCTATATACGATTCCCTCATGCTGTTTATGATATGCACTCGTGCTCAGGCGTCTGCTTATTTGAAAAGTCTAAACTCAGAGGGCAGTTGCCAGGCATCTGGCGTCAATTAAAGTTAAGTTTATCGCCAAACACAGGCTTTGGAAGATCATTTCTTACTTGACACTATTGTTTTAACGAAATCTGGAAAATTCCACAACAGATGATCTTCTCTGTTTGCTTTTGTATAGAAAACTGCGAGGGAAAGGGAAGACAAGTTCCTTTTCAGCCATTCACTTTTTGAGCAATAAACTAAGGGCAGGCTGCTCCTCCGCCAAAGCCTCGGAATAACATCTGGTTATGAAGTTACTATAGGAATTTTGACATTTCGGGGGTTGGGGGTATTGAGCCCCCCCCGATAGCCCCCTAGTATCCACCACGGGCTGCTAGTGTTGGACATAGGATTGAAGCGGAAACGATGACCTCGCAACGGATAAATGCCATGAATAAAGCCCTAATAAGTCCATGAACTTTATGGGCGAAAAGGGCAAGGGTAAAATTTCAGGAATTCAAACTAATTATCCGATGCAGTGTAAATATCTCTCTCGTTCGTCACATTAAGTTGATATATTCTATAGATCTTTCCATATACAATATAGAGCGTTGCAGCAACGGCTACGTTATAGAATTGATAGTTGTCTCATTCCAACAAAACTGCCTCAACGATTAATTTGAAGCTGCGGGCAGCACTTTCGCCAGAAAATTGTCCAATGTCTTCCCATGTCAATCAGTCTCGGAAACCAACGGCATGATAAGCTATCGAGAGACAAGGACTAAAGGTCTCCACCACAAAACAGTCTTTGGAGGAGGATTGGAGTTTTAGGGCACGGCAGCGGCTCAGACATGTAATGTGCCACAAAACGGTGCCTCCCAGCTGAAGATGCCTTATAAATGACTTCCTGTGGAATGGTTTCTTTTTGCAACACAGGTGGAACGGCACGTTAATCGCTCGCTGTGCATGAAATTCCTGCGAGAAAAATCAGCCCCACTGCTGCATTTTGTAACAATATTCGCCTTGGTGTAAAAAGAATAGGGCTGTTGGGCACGTACCTGTGACTTACAGGGTAAAACCAATGTGTTTCAGTCCAATTCTAAAAGTCTAGTATTAGGTATACTTTTGTGAAGAGGATATGAAAAGAGATGACATAGTTTAATACTATTGGGCTTCCAGAGATTCCCGTGAAAACATGGAACTCTTTCCCTCATTATTTATAAAGCTATGTTTATACTGAACTGTTTAAAAATATTATATTACAAGAAAACATAAATCAAGGATTTTGTGCATCGTATCTATATGAAAATAAAGATTGCTGTAGCAAAACAAGAAAAAGTTAGTCCAAGTTTTTGCACCATTGGGAGCAGTTAGGTGTATTGCTGCACGCTTAAAGAAACTATGCAACACACGTGCATTTCCGGACTGTAGGGGTTTTAGAGACAAATTGTATTGAAAATAATGGACATGGCCAGTGGCAGATCCAGAAACTAATTGGGGGGTGGTGAGGGCTAGGAACTCCTGCCTTCCCGCCATTGCCTCGAAACGGCCCCCCGGTTATGCATTAACTATAGTCACCGACATTTCGGGGGTGGGGCGGCTTGAGCCCCGTAGCCCCTTGTTTCTGCCACTGGATATGACCTTGTTTCTGCCGAAAGATGGCTAATAAACATATTGATTTGTTCTGATTATTTTTTTCAGATTGAACCTCTTTAATTTTTGCCACAATTACATGTGAATACAAGTGAAGCATGTTTAGCTAAAAGAGGTTATTGTTAGAAGCCAAATTGACGCGTATCGATTTATTTTATTATTCTTAGTATCTCTACTACAAAAGCCTCATGGTGCAAATGAGGTATTGAAGACAGTTATACGCATCTATAATCGACAGTATGGAAGGCACGTTTAGCACGCGAGTTTTAAAGAGGACAAATATTCATTGCAAGAAATATTTGTTGGCACAGCGAACATGAGCATTAGGTACTTATCGCGTTTCCGCGCTCAATCATAGCGCATGACCAATGGGGGGAGGGGGCCGGTGGGCGGTGAGTTCTTGCCTTTTTCCTTCGTGAGTGGTTAAGTTCTAGCACAAACAAAATTTTGAGCAACAGGTTTCTCGGCCTGCCCGATCACATGGCTGTCGCAGTTCAAAGTCCATTATGAATGTGTAATATTCCCTTTAACATGGGAATAATTTTTTTTTCGAAATTCTAAAAACAATGATTTATGGACAGAATAGGCTTGCAAATCTAGAAACCAAATTTTTCCACCTCAAATCGTTCAAAACAAAGATATCGCCTCCTGTCTTACTACGCTGTGTCCACCGAAGCATTGCGTGCAATCATGAATCTGGCAGCGTACGGCGGCTTGCGACAAGTCAGGTTGCGTGGTCTGCCATTCGTTAACACTTATGACGCTGAGCTGCCAGATGGAAAGGGATTCTTTCAAAGTTTGAAATAAGGTACTAAGCCCCTTTACTCGGAACTTTACAACTTGTGGAAATTTTATACCGAAAGCTTTGGGTGAAATTAAACATGCTAATATTGGTTTCACAACACGCTCTACAAAACTACTATCTCAGTTCAAGGGGATGGGATGCTTAGTGGATGACATCCTTGTCTTCTTAGCCACCGGTCCCGGGTTCAAGTCCCGGCGGCGCCTCTGAATAAGTTGATCTGATCCTCCAAATCCCTCCCAACAGGGTGAGAGTTGGCGACGCCATATGACCTCGGCAGTTGGTGCGACGTTAAACCCCGACAACTATCATCTCAGTTCAAACCCCATTATAAACGTAGGACAATCCCTTCAATGGAGTGTCTAAGCCCTGGGATCTATGCTGTGCCGCACAGCATCAACCGCAAGTATACTGTTCCGTCGCACAGTCTCCGTGCCTTCGTGCTCAGCACCTCTTGCCGCTGCAGAGGTATGTACGAGCAGACTCAGCGCGCTGAGTTATAGCGCGCTGATAGTAGCTCAGCGCATTGACGGGGGTCTGAGCCACCTTCGGATTGACGAGGGGGGCGGGTACCCGCCCCCTAAGATCTCGAGAACCACGGTAGGTAGCAAAAAACAGTAAACGGCGTTGGGTAGCCCATCCGCTTCTCCATCGAAAATATTTGAACCATTTTTTGTCAGGTCACATTTAAGGTCACCAGAGGTCAAAAACATGCCGTCACATGCCGTCATAGGGATAACATGTAAGTCAAGTTTTTGGCCATTTCATCTGAACAAGTAAAGATAGAGCAAAACGACCTGAACTCTATGAATCCTCGCAGCAAGCCGAATCGAATGTATATGATTTGATCTTGCTGGGTCGAATCAAAGATGTGACCTGACCTGAGGTCAGGTCAGGGTAAAATTGTATAAAATGCATATCATTAGAACCGCAAAGCCAAGGCGAGTCTAATGAAGCTAAAATAAACGCTCTATCACCATTTGTTACTGAGTTATTCAGTAAAACCATATTTCCATGTATTACCAATGGAGAGGTCATGCTTCGTATCTGACCTTAGGTCATCGATATCAAAAATACCGGAACATATTTTAGAGAACTCGGTGAGCCCATTATGTGATATGAGTTTCAATTAGATAAGTTCACCCTGCTCCGACTTATGCTATCTTAAACTTTTTTTGAGGTCGGGTCACTTGACCTGTACTGGTGACCTGACCTGAGATGACCTATCCTTAAAATTTTCGCGAAGTTGCAAAAATGATGAGGGAAAAGGTATACGAAGTACGGCGGCGCTGCGCGCGCGTTTTTTGCTGTCTCGAAAAACCCGAGGAGGGGCGGGTACCCCCCCGTCAATGCGCGTGTTAAGCTACTTGACAATCTCTGAGGCTACATAAAATCCTAGGTAGCCTTCCGGCATTTACCTTTCATTTATCTAACTATGGTAATGAGGAAAGAAATATGGTTGAAATTACCAGTTTGTGTTTGCTTTGGTCCAGATTTGCTTGCGTCGCCTTGGTATCTCACCGAGAACACTCTGCGAGAAGGAGCCACGCGGCTTCTGCATTTTATTTTATTTTTTTGCGTAGGGCACCTTTGTCAGGAGAAACCTGGGTATCTGCATTGACTTGCTTGCTAACACCCACACCAGAGAGGGGTCCAGCACTAACGCACACTAGAGCGGGGGAGTAGACCCACTGATATCTAAAAAAGCAAGAGATGTAGAAAAAACGCCCGCTTTAAGGTGTGTGAAGGCTGTGGTAGTCTACATTCTATACAACTTTCATTGACCTAGGTAAATACTTCTAATGTCCAACGAGGTCATAAGGGTCCAATCTCGGCCGTACTGTGGACTTATTCGGATATTTCGTTATTATCCGGGAAAAATCAGGAATTAACTAACATTTGACTAAGTTCACAGAGGGAAGGTCCCGAAGAATGTTCCCTGACATCTTGGGGTCGAGGTCGTTCAAGGTCGTTGACCTATGACGTCACAATATGTATATTCCCTATAATTTACAATAAAACTAGCACTATATCAGCCATTGGGTGGGAAATGAGCATCGGTCATGGTCCATGACCTTTCACCTAGACCTTTAAATTGGGCTACCTGAACTATGACGGCATGACATAATATACGTCATACTGGGTAACACCATTTTATTGGATTGGAAACACTAGGGCCAATGACCTTAAAATTGCTGGTATAACCTTGACCTGTGACTTAAACCTTCATGTAAGGTGACCTTCACATCTCGTTTAAATGACGTTATGGCGTCATCACCAGGTATAGGTCAAAGGCTACAGGTCAAGGTCATTGATCCCCAGTATTCCGGTCAGATTGCATTATTTAGTATAAAGTATGTCATGCTAGGACTTCGTAGTTAAGGCTACTCAAGGTCGATGTCAAGGTCAAAGGTAAAGGCGAAAGGCCTTTTTCAAGGTCACACCCTCAATTCCCGCCCAAATACCGTTGAAGTGCCAGTTAAATTGTACATTATTGTGTATTACATTCATGAATATGACGTTCTTACGTCATAGGTCATTGACCTTAGATAACCTTGAACTAAAAATTTCAGCGAACATTGTATGGTAGGTATCTGTCCTCTATGACCTTAGTCCGCTTTCGGTGTATTCCGGCTTTTCCGCATAATCACAGATTTTCCAATAGGTCTCAGTAGGCCCAGATTTGGCCTTTACGACCTCGTTCGACCTTGAAGATATTGGCCTAGGTCAATGAAACTTGGTCATAAGCCCTCTCCTGTATCCGCCTCTGGTGTGGAGGCTGCTGACCGGTGCATACTGCCCGATTCGACGCCCATCATGTGCCTTGAGCAGGGCACGGAGCTTTGACTTGGAAACGTGTCCTGGCGGCGGCAGTCTATCAATAAACACAGGTCCTATCTCTCGCAGTGTGTGCGCGCATCTCCCCCGATAACCCGGCACCGCCTGGGCTCTTTTCGAACACACTACTGCCTGGGGGTCTGGTCGGACCTCCTACCATCTCGGAAACCGGAGGGGATACGGAAAAAAATCAAAACGGCGCTGGAAGCATCCGACCGTATTCTACTTTGAAGCCGTGTTTAAACCATATCCGCTGACCCATGACATCACAGTGGGTCAAAATGGGTCAAATTTAGGCCCAGTTAAGAAGTATATTTTAACTCGAGAGCCATAAGACCTAGAACAAAACCAAACAAATAATTGTGTTCGTATTGACCCAAGGATTTCAATTATATGCGACATGGTCTTGTATGGTCAAGCTGTGACCTTAACTAACCTTGACCTTGGATTAAGGTCATATTACATACCACTCAAGTCCTTGGATCATGCTAACTTCTGTGATAACAAATTTAATGCTGTATCTTACTTGGTTCAAACGTTGTACGCATAAACAGTATAAAAACCGTTAACTTTAGTGACCTCTGGTGACATTGTTATTGATCTGGCCACAAAATGAATGACAGTAAATCAATTTTTCTGCCCAAGCGTTTTTGAACGACATCTAAAAACTGCCTGACCTGACCTGATGTCAAATTTGGGTCATAATTTATCAAATTGATCACCCTAGAGGCATGCAAAGCGTCGCATCTCTCATTTAAGCCAGCTTGGCATCATCCGCGAAAAACGGAGAGGGGCGCGATCGGACCCCCAGGCGGCGAAGAGATAACCTCCTGTGTTGGCTAGCCTGCGAAGTCAGTAGGCCAGGCGCATAGGGAGCAGTGTTTGTACTGCAGCGGCCAGATACGGCACCGCTGCCACAATCCCAGCCACTCACACTGGCACGGCCTCTGGTCAGGTGGGTCGAACCAGCCACGCCGGTCTCCGCTTTGTGGTTGGTGTTGTGTAACTCCACAGTCTAGGCTTTCGCGGATCATTTTCCGTTATCATCACGACAAGCCAATACTAAGGAACTCTGCACCTGTTGCTGCCGCTGCAGCCTGTGTTTAGCGGTCATTGAGCTCACATTGGCTGTTGGTGGAGGTAGGGGTGGCTGTCATAAGTGGTATCGTTTCTGGAATCGAACAGGGTACCAATGTTAAAAGCGAGCGGCAATTCACCTCTGAGTTTAGGCCCGAGTATTTCGGGAAGCTATTATTGTCCCCAAATATTCCATGCCATGCTTCATAGACACCTTGGGTGGAAGTGAAATAGTATTGTTCATTGATATTGGTCATTTGAGATGTTGAATTCGAGGTTATGTGTTCTTTGATCTGTTTAGACTAATACAAACAACGCAAAAAGTTCAGCAAGACAATCTTAAGTGAAGGCTGAAACAAATTCATCTTAAAAAGCAAACGAATGACTATGATTTTACCAGAGAACCACTCGTGTTATTGTTGTGATCATTGTCTCGCCGTGCCCTATCCCCAGCGTGACAAGAATGGCGGCCATCCGCCGTCAGTACTACTTTGTCCTGGCTATGGCGGCTCTAACTACCAGCCGCGCCGCGCCAAACAAGAGGGCTCAAGATCCCCGTCCCAACTTCATAATCATGCTCATGGACGACGTAAGTGAAGAGCGAGACAGTTTTAAAACGCATTGGTATTCTCCTAGCCGCAGTGTACTACAGCAAGTCATTTTATTGGTCCCAATTGCAGTGCTATTGCGAGACTTCGAAACTCGGCTGCATTCCATACCAACTACCGACTTGGAAAGCTACAAAGACGGCAAAAATACAACATTCTGATTTTCACTCAGCCGTCAAATAAACGGCATTACACAAAAGAATGGAGCATATAAAGGTAATTGACCTCAGATTTTTAGCAGCCCCCAAAGCTCAGTGGGATGGACCTAAGTGGAAGGCTGATTAGCTTGTCCAAACACCCAAACATATCTCACATCTTCTTCACGGTGGTTGGGCGTGTTTCAGATGGGCTACGGTGACCTTGGAGTGATGGGGGAGCCCAACAGAGAGACGCCAAACCTGGACAAGATGGCTGCTCAGGGCATGCTGTTCCCCGAGTTTTATACTGGAGCTGCCATCTGTTCCCCCTGTGAGTAGACCGCCAGGTGCTAAGGCGGAGAAAAATCCGACTTAAAACCCCGTCAAGTCTATCCAGTGCATTTTTATTGCATTTAGGTGACTAGGAACGAAGAAAAAAGAAAAGTCACGATCACTAAAAAGTATACCTATTAACTTAAAATGTATCTCTATAGTGCTTTTCTCTTGGCCCATCTTCTTATTTGTTAACTTTCAAATTCGTAATGTGCTTTGGAATTTCCTTTAAGTCTCATTGGGGTTGATTATCTTTCCCAAGAACCTGAAAAAGTTCACTGTTACACTGCTTTATTGTCTTAATCTCAAAATAAGATCAAATTAAAAAACATTTCGGGAGAAGTTTTTGCTGAAATGCAAATGCTAATGTATACCCTTGTACAGAGTTTACGTAAGTATTCGATAACTAACCTTTACGCAGCTTTATGGGGCACATGGGCCTCTCACTATGCTTTATATATCAGAAAACAATATACCGAAGTGGAAATAATTTAATGGAGAAGTGTTTTATCCCCAGCGAGAGCAGCGATGCTTACCGGACGGCTACCTGTACGAAACGGGTTCTACTCCAACAACGATTTTGGTCATAATGGTAAGTTGGGAATGCCCGCGGTAGCTGTATTCATATAATGACTGGGAATTGTGCCAATAGCAGATGGAGATACCAGTTGCTAACCAGTTGATAACCGGTTACACAGCATACAGGAGCAAAAATAAGATGGGACAAAATTATGAAGATACTACCTACACTGTCTAAGCACTTAGGCCTCGTCTACATTTATCATTATTGGCGCAAATAGAATAAATAGGCTTCTCTGTTCAGCTGAGACTTATGAAAGGTTTATTAGTAACATAAATATGCAATATGTCAGCTTGCCATTCAAATACTCCTGTTGAATTAGTTTCTTGGTTGATGACGCGAAAAACGTTAAAAAGCATAGGTGCATGGTTCTAAGGTTTAGCCAAAAATAATCCTTGGATTATATTATGAAACGTACATTTTAAGTAGCTCCCCTGCAAGCTCCAGTGTTGGCGACCAATTTTAATGAGCAACCAGTGGCGGATCTAGGGCGCTGACTTGCGGGGGGGGGGGCGACAGGGCCACGGCTCGTCAAAAACATAGTGTTTTGAAAATAGGCAGTAAGAATCAAATGGTTTGGGCGATGCCTTCCTCCCCAGATTGGCCCTTTATGCGGCCTTATTAACGGTGCTCTTAACGAGAATGTTTTTTTTATTTTATTTATTTATTTGACATACAGCATCTCACTTGCATGGCTATTCTGACGCCGGTCGTATGAAGATGGGGACATAAATGCACTAGCAAAACACACTGTGGATAAGGATAACGATAGGATGGTTGTGGGGAGGCGTTCCCCAGGTCCCACGGCGCCGCGCTCAACCCATGGGTGGTGTGGACTTGATGAGGGATCCTAAAAACATGAAAAAAAAGGCGTAGATTAATATTTTTTTTTTCGTTCTTTTTTTGTTTTTATCTTTTTTGTTTTAAGTGTTATAAATATGCCTTTTATCACTAATTTTATAGAGACTAAAGAAGCTGGTTGGACTGGTAATTTTATCTCCGCCGTTTCCTCCTCTGCAGCATACACCCCGCAGGAGATAGTGGGCGGCATACCGCGCTCGGAGGTACTCCTGCCTCAGCTGCTGAAAAAGGCTGGCTACAACACTGCACTGGTGGGAAAGTGGTGAGCGTTCTCCGGGTGAACCCACTCTCTTAGGAAGCCAGTGATTGATAGTCATTTACATCCCTCAGACACTTTTTGTGGCAAACCTATGCATCGGGAAAGGGTGGCCAGGGAGGCCTATCCCCATGAAATGTTGCGAAATAGCTTACATTGAGGTTAGTAAGACTGCCGCTGGTCGTCTGGCAGGCACCTCGGCCATCGACGGCAATACCATCCTCTGGACCACGGCTTCGACACCTGGTTCGGCTCGCCCAACTGCCACTTCGGAGGCTACGATGACGTCACCACACCCAACATTCCTGTGTACCGCGATCGGAACATGATCGGGCGGTGGGTGTGACCAGGGGCGGCGTCAGGGGTCAGGTCAGCGGAGGCAAAATGGAGGATTTGACGGATGTTAATTTGAGACTGTCGGCTGGTTTCGGGAGGGGAGAGTTCTCTCCCCCTTCCGTTGGTGCATGTTGGAGTGTAACCAGGTTATTACTGGAGGCTGGGCGGTCGAATACTTGCCGATATGGAGCACACTTACAGGTGTTTCCTATTCCTGGGGTTACAAAAAAAACATTTCGGGAGAAGTTTTTTTCTAAAATCGAAGAAAACATCGTCACGATCTTGCTTGGCGTCGCAAGTTACGTAAGCAGTCCTTTCATAAGTGGTAACATCACTTTTGACGAATCAATATTCACGCAAGAGTAGAGCTACTCGTAGTCGTACATTAAAGAGTTTCCGCCAGCCTTGATTAAGAATAAATCCTCGCCATTTTTATGTCGCAGCTACTATGAGCAGTTCGTGATCAACAAGAAGACTGGAGAGTCCAACTACACCCGGCTTCTGACGGACGAGGCGGTGGCGTTTCTGGAGCGCCAGCGGAACAGTACGAAACCCTTCTTCCTGTACTGGGCGCCAGACGCCTCGCACGCACCTCACTACGCATCCAAGGACTTCCTTGGGAAGAGTCGCAGAGGTAAGTCCTGACTCCTGAGGCGGAAAACAAGAACTCACGGTGGCATATGTTATCTAAACATATGATCGTTTTGGAAGGTTGATTATCAAATTGCTTACGATTGGCTTTAAAAATAATTGTTTAAGTTTAACGACACACCAACTTTGCAGGTTAGGTACACGGCGTCACCAGCTCTATCCTAATTAATTTTCGGAGATCAGGATGCACTTTTGAGCCCGGAGCCTGTGACTCGAGAAGGGGGCGCTCTACTACTGAGCCATGTGTCAAAGCCCACCTGGCGAGTGGGTTCGATATTCTTCCACGAAGCCAGCATGGGGTTCAGAGGGAGACTGACAGGGAAGTGTAGCCGAAAATGATTTCAAAAGAGAGCATTCCAGCAGTTATTACCCAAATAATCTGACAATTCGGTCAAAACTTTGCATGGAAACACGTTTTCGCCCAGCGAAACCCAATCCCTTAGCATGTTTATTATGCCCTCAGAGGACACGCGTGAAATACCCTCCATCAGTTCGAGATTTAGCATTGCCTGTTGGTGTGCTGTAAGTCCCCAATTGGAGCTCCGGCGACTGCAGCGAAGCATCTCGACCTACAAGATTCTGGAGTGGTTTTCAGCTTCTTCAAACCCCCGAATTCACTTGTACTACTTTTCACAGCCGTATGCATTTTGCGGTGTATAATTGAAGTGATCTCCCCGCTAGGTCTGTACGGGGACACTGTGATGGAGCTGGACTACAGCATTGGCCGGATCCTCTCCGCGCTTCACCAGCTCCAGCTCAGCAACACCCTGGTGCTCTTCTCCTCCGACAACGGCGCCCCTGGCGTCGACAAAGGAAAAGGTGCTCCCGTGCACTCGCACGATCAGAGCTTTTAGTGAGGTATTCTGCACCTCGAGGGAAAGGACCGATTGGCTCGGCAAAGTAGTATTGAAGATCTGGCTGATAGCACAGGTTGTTTGCTGCATAGATAAGTAGCAGGGGCAAAATATTCAGCGTATGCAAAAATATACCAGCTGACGTCGAGAAGAAATTACCATCAGCCTTAAGAAGGGAACGGTTTATTTCGCACGTCTTAAAATATGGCTTACTACGCCGCACAGCCAACGCTATTGCCGGCAAAGGCGTCACCACTCATCCGGGGCCCGGGCCTCCCCCAAGCCCGAAATAGTATCTTTTCCCCCAAACGACGACTTTTGGCGTTTTTAAATCCTATGTTTTGATTTTTTCATTTCCCCAAACGATGTTTTCCCTCAAACTTTTGATCTGGGCGTCACAGCCTATGGTAAGTTCCTTCCACGCTACAGTAGTCAGGACTATAACAAAGCATTCCATGTCCATTGGCGTCAAAAGAGATGGAAGGAGAACAGCAGACGCTATAAGTGAATGAACGTTCAGAACGTTGGGGGGGGGCGAGGTGTATTTTGAAGTCGTTTCTTTCTAGTCAATACCATAGGATCGCAAGTTTAACATCTATAACATTGGGAGGCCATAGCCCCTGGCCCCCTGTTCCTACGTATCTAAGGGATACGTGTCTTCCCAAATACCCAACCAGGAAGGGCGCCCCCATCTTAGCATTTTGCGACTTTGGTAAGTTGCCTCTTCCCATTTTCTGCACGGACCTCGTTGAATCTTCGCAAGTCTAGTCTTAGCAGAGTGCATTGGAAGCATCTACAAAGACAGGCATATGTTATAAGCTCGCCTTCCCGCCCCCACCCATCGCAACCCAACTCTTTGACGCAGCTTAGAGTCGATATGTCAAAATTAAATGGCCACGCTCACCAAATCCTTCGATCAGATACCCGTTCTGTAGCTGCGGCCATGTAAACGAAAACACAAAACATTTTCTTTCCCATTGCCCCAACTACGCAGTACGAGAAACGTTCTCCACCGGAACATTTCCTCATAATAGGAGCCGATTTTTCATTTTTCAGCCGATCAAAAATCAAAATTTTGTTCATGGAGAAACAAACGCACACAACATTAACCTAGCAATAGCGAAAGAAACTTTAAAATTGATATCCAATACTAAAGATTTTTGGGTCGATAGGCCCTTCACTTCATCCCGATAACGCCGACGCTGCTGGGGCATCTTTGTATCCTGCTGAATGAGAGGCGAGGGCCTGGCCGACGGGCGGTCCGACTGTGCCACAGATTAGGGCACTCCTGTCGAGAGGTGCCTTGATTTAGCGCCATGCGCTTTTGACCAATCGAAACATTTGTTCTTGATGATGATGTGTTGTTCAAATGAAATACAGGTATTTGTATGTATGTATCGCCAGCCGGCGCTGGCCTGCAGTAGGAATTCCGTGGTGACGCAACTGCCCGTGCCCTCCCGCAGGCGGCAGCAACGGACGCCTGCTCTGCGGCAAACAGACTACCTTCGAAGGCGGGTTCCGCGTTCCAACAATCGCGTGGTGGCCGGAACAAATAGCTGGCAGCCAAGTCAGCCAACAGGTGAGGGAGCTCTCGGATGCATTATGTCAGTAACTGACAAAGGCTAATGATGGTTCTGATGATTACGGATGCTGTAGATAATGCTAGGTAGTACAAACAAAGATGATGACGAAGATGGCGCTGATGATTATGTCCAAATCACAGCACCACCTTATCATTCATTGTAGGTATGAAGCTGTAGGCATTTACCATCTATCCTCTCCGGCAGGTTGGGACCCAGATGGACTTTTTCACGACGTTGGTTGGGCTTGCTGGTCAGGGTGTTCCCGAAGACCGGGTCATAGATGGCATCAACCTCAGCAGCGCCTTGATCAACGCGTCCTCCGTCGGCCGGTGGGTTGAGGGACTGGCCGTAACTTCACTATTCGGAAATAGGACTGCTGCTTCAAGGCTGATAACGTGAAACAATACCGATTCGATTTCAGTTCTAACTAGTTCAAAGAGCTTGGTTATCTTCCTGATTCCAGCTCTCTCACGCTAAGCATGAGCTCAGAGTGAGTTTGCATAACCTCGGAGCCTATATTATGTCACCCGTCTACTCATTGTCGAATGATCTGGTAGGTTGCGTTGTCTGATCTCAAAGCTCCAAACTGCTACATTTAATGTGTCATGGTTATCACCACCGCACGTTTTCGATCACAAGGACATGGAATTACCAGTGCGGCCTATCACTATAACACCGACATTTCAGCTTTTAAGTGGCATGATTTTGTCAGACTGTGGTGTAACAGTGATAAACAAGTATGTGGTAACGTCATACATGATTTTCCCGATCTATCTTTTCGTTTCTTACATTGTAACGGATCTCACATCATATATCATTTTAAACTTCGGAAAAAATAAAAGGAGGTTCCTGGCCACTTTGATGGATACAGGCTTTCAAAAAAATTCAGAAAATAAATCGTGCTCTATAGAAATTGATGAGAATGTCTGGTTTTGAAGCTGGAGTCGGGCAGTGTGCCTCCTAATTGTAAGGCTGCGGCAGGATGAAGAGGAGGGAATTCATGACTAACTTATAAAACAGGATCAATTATTCTACATAAGTCTGACCAATTAAATCTGCTGAAATATGCTATGGATAATGTTCACCACCTACATGATCCAGCATTTCAAAGAAACTGAGACAACATTTCTTTCAGACTCATGCTCATCAGAGAATGCTACAGTATAATGAGCATTAGTTATTTTCTACGGCTTCTATATATCATAAAAAATTGGACAATGCGTTAACTCTGTCATGCCTTCTCCGACAAAATCTGCTCTCGTGGTGTCAACACACACTAACACCTTTGATGTTTGCAAAACAGGACAAGTTTCCTTTCTCAACTCTCGCACCTCTGCTGTGACCGACAGCAACGTGTTTTTCTACCGAGGAAACCTGTTGATGGCGGCGCGTGTGGGGCGCCACAAGTCTCACCTCTGGACACTCACCACCCCGCCCGCGGAGCTGGCCAAGGGCATTGACCACTGTCCGGGGGCCTGTGTCTCCAACCTGACCACGCCGGTGCAGACCAACCGGACGGCGCTGCCTGTGGTGGTGGACGTGCTCCGCGACCCGGAGGAGAGGTTTCCCATCCAACCCAATACCGACGAGTACAAACAGGTGGGGATTAACGGCTGAACGATATGTATGGCAATCGTAAGAGAACCCGGGAATACAGAGTCATGCTTTCCACAATCAAATCAGACGCCATGACGAATTAGAAATGCTAGAGTCAATGCGTATAAACTAGTTCAGCACTTCGGCCATCGAAATCCGGACGGCGTTCAGGAAGATATTGGCATGTTCCGTAAAACTACGGCCAGGCTCTTCCAGGAGTTGCCAATCATTGTATGATCCTTTAGAATTATATCATGCATTTTGAGGGGCGCTTTCTGCTTCTTGTGACAGCTTATAGTTACACGTATACCCAAGGACACGAAGACGATCCTTCCACGAGGACTGTTCCGGCGATTTTTCAGTGTACAAATGTTCTAATCAAACGGCTGCCTGGTCACCTCTGCACCAATCAGCTGTCCAGGGGCGCCGCCACGCTATTTTCACAGAGGAGAGACGGACCAGGGCTGGTGCTGACCGGGGGATGCTAATTTTGAGCATACTCGGTAGCTGACAGCATTAATGACGCAGGATCAATTTTTTTAGGGGACGTCCCCCCTGGCTGGCCAACAGGGAGGAGGTGTCCCCCCGAACCCCCGCCCGAATTCGGCGCCACTGCATCTGTCTACCACCTTAGCCCCAGGTCAAAACCCTTATTGATGTCTATGACTAAAACTACATCGAAATCTCGTGAACGGCCTTAATACGCGCCCCACTGCGAGAGGGCGCATTTCGCCTGCTGCCTGTCCTCCAAGAAAGGCCAGAGAAAAATTTCTAAAGGCATTCGAAAGCTACTGAGAGCAGGTGGAACTACTTTACAGACTACTTTTAGTTCAGGCCAATATTGAGGCTACCAGCGATCAAAGCTGGTTCCAGAGCATTACAACAGAGCATTGCAGATTTCTCTTGCCGCTTAAAAAAGCTTTATATGCCCACGCTAGGTAAAATGGTGCAAATAAACTGACCTCAAGTCAGGTCAGGGGCAAATGCTTTGGTGGCATACCAATTGAATCTGTCAATGCGAAAAAATTGTCATCAATAAGAGCTATATCTCAATTCAGTGCACTGTTATTGACAGAAGAACCACAAGCTGTTCAGGTATCCCCGGATGACCTCTGATAAGTCAGGGGCCAACATTTTCACGTGATCATAAGGAACATCTTAAGAACCAATCATATTTGGGTTATTCAACTTGATCTAACCGAAGGTACTCAAAAAGAGCTCGTTTTTTCTCCTGATAGCTTTGTAAATTGGCCGAAAAGACCTCACCTAACGCACATTTAGCACACTCACCTTAGCTCAGCTTAGCACATTTATAGGTCACGGTGGCAGTCTAGAGTTGATCGGTTAACATATGTTACTTTTGCAGCGCTTTTTATTTCGAGTAACATGCCTGGCAGAAAATAGGGTAGCTCATAGACCTGACATGGCTTGACCAGAAAAAATAGTGAAATGCGTCCATTTCAGGAGAGCCTGTCAGTCTAGTCGAGATGCATATATTTCTCTTTTTGCATTCTTAATGGAAAACCACGAGGGGAGAATTGTATGCACTTTCAAGCGATTTGGCCGAGGGCGAAGCCCAATGGCCTAGCGAGAAATCCGCTAACGGAGGAGTCAGCCGATGACAATCAAAGCGTGCTATCCGAGCCTACTGAAGAAACACGGAAAACCTAAGCCCAAGGGGGAGGGGAGGGGGCACGGTCCTAACCCCTCACCAGACGGCAGAGTGTGAGGACTGTGGTTGGACCGGCAGGTGATGGTGGAGCTGGCCGCCGCTCTGGACGCTCACCACGCCAGCCTGGTGCTGGGGAAACCGCAGCTGGACTGGTGCGATCGCGCGGTAATGGTGGGTGCCACTGTCGCCGGCTTCAGGCACAAGCTGCCGTGCACAGGAACAACAGGATACCTCTCATTGCTATCACCAAGGCTGGAGATCCCTTCTCGATCCAGGGGAGTTCCTGGGTGGGTAAACGCTGAGGCGGCAATACAAGCCCTATAAACAGCCTATGGGATCTCCAAAATCCGGAGGGTCTTAACCCCCAAACCCCCCGGTTCTCCACCTATGCCCAACATATCGGAGATATCCATTTTCCCTTGCACGGCAGCGAGGATTTGGTGTTGATGATTGTTCGCAATAGTAGCAGCGGAGAGGTGTGCTGTTGTGGTTTAATGTACCCATAGACTCCCAGCGGGCCTCACAAACGTCCGGTTAAAACCAAATTCAGCACAGACCCACAATCACATATAAAGCAGCCCGACTACGAATACCAGACGAGAACTGCACATATGTATGTACGTGTGCATCACATCTGGATAAACAGAGCGGTGTTTATGTCGATCGCATAGCTGAGAACTGCTCTCAAGGAGGGAGGGGGAGGCATTTGCATCAATCCTGTGCTGAAGGGCCCGTAAAGGTTCATATTTACGAAATATTCAGGAGTTTACACCGGTATCTGAGCAGCTGCCCTGAGCACGACGAAGAGGCGGGAGATAATAGTAGAAGGTCTTGAGAGCAGACTGAGTGCAGACGTACACACTGCCGAAGTGAGATGGAGTGCCCAGCTTCAGGCTGTTGCGAGGGACTATTAGCTTACACTTATTCAGAGAAACCGGGACATGAACCCGGGATCATTTGCTGGGGGGGGGTGGTCCATCCAAGCACCCTCCACTCAGCCACACATCTCTAAAGTAGAAAGCACATTAATAGCTTCATCTCATTTCAGAACTGGGCTCCACGAGGATGTGAGGCCATCGATAGTTGTCTGAAGCCTCCGCCCTCGAAGCCCTATAAATGCGACTGGCCTCACTAAATACGTCTGGGAAAGGAACAGTTACTGCAAGTTTGGTGCATCATTTTATGGCCAGTATCGGTACGGTTTGAATCGTGCGATGACTAAATGGATAAAGGAAGAGGCATCGCGCGGAATCGAATCGGGCCTCTTCTCCCAATTCTACATACACTATCCACAAGTATAACTGTCGAGTGCATGATATGGCTGTTATTCCCACGTAACTGAGAACCTCAGTTTTGAGTGCTTTCAGGTTCGCATTGTCAGTAGATAGTGATTGATAACCCAGACCATAAATAGCTTCAGATAATGTATGGCCTGTGGATCAGCAGTTAATATCATCACCGTTTAGCTGGTTTGACGGTGAGAACGTGTGACAGCGTTGAAAATTAGGTGCATACTTCGCACACAGTTGGCGCCCCGCCACACACGGAAATAACTGGTTTAGAACCTAAGCTGGCCTTGACCCGTTGTTTATATGTGTTGCTGAATAACTGGCTCTGTCTTGCAAAGTGTGTTTATGAATGTCAACGTTAACGCCGGGTTGCATCATATAGATGGCGCCCAATCCGCACGTGTCCCGCAATAGGTGGCGCTCGTCTAGACTGCTCCTCGTAGTGGCTGACGAACAGGCTACATTCACTTGGGTTAACTGATATGATAATGGCGAGTTAATTCTGAACATGTGAGTGTAATATGGGACCAGCTGAGTCACCAGCTGTTCATGGACGAACAGCTGACTAACAGAGAAACATCACAGTGAGGAAGGAGAATGATACTGCAACTAAGCAACACTGATTTACAACTGCTTATCATTTTTTTATTTTAAGATCTAACAATTATTAGGATTGGAAAATGTGCTTATTGGTCAATGCTGCCGTGCAAAGGAAAAAAGGGTAACTCCGAAAGTCCACTTTTCAGAGAGCTAAAAACCGTTTCCGACCTTTGCAAAGTGTTTTAGTTGCATTGGTAGGTGTATTGACCTAAATATGTATATCGTTGGAATCCTTAGAACATCCTCTTTCCGATGATATGCATTTTATTTTCATTTATTTAACCTAATTTGAGCTAATACCGATGCCCTCTTTTGCCTTTGCAAACCTTGGCTCAATCCACAGAAAATGCAATGGAAGAAAAGGGTAACTAGTTACGGCTTTTTTCCTTTGTGGATTTGGCCGAGAGCCTCGGAGATTGCAAAGGAAAAAAGGGTAACTCACCATGTTTGATGGAATATATATTCGCGAACGATGATGGGAGCTTTCATGTTGGCTTTAAGAAACTTATTTCATGTTTTGTACACTTATTTAGTATTTCTGTATCATTAACTATAACAATGCCGGTAGGAATCGCTGTCAGGTCAACGCGAAATTAAAGAGCCGCCAACTTGAGAGTTAACTGTTCTGTCTGAACGCATTTTGTTAAAGCCGTGTAAGAGGAGTACCCTGGGGTAGGGTACGGGTGTTATGAGGGATGGAAGGGTACGTTGCTGGCTAATATGGGTACAATGATGGCTGATAGGGGTGCGTTGTCGGTGGGTAGAGGTGCAATTTTGGCTGGTAAGGGTGCGGTGTCCGTGGGTACGGGTGCAATGTCGGCTGCTAGGGGTGAGTTTTCGGTGGGAACCAGTGCAATGTAGGCTGCTAAGGGTGCGTTGTCAGCTGGTACGGGTACAATGTTGGCTGCTTGGGGTGCATTTTCGGTGGGTACGGGTGCAATGTCGGCCGCTAGAGTGCGTTGTCGGTGGGTACGGGTACATTGTCGGCTGGTAGGGGTGCGTTTTCGTTGGGTACGGATGCAATGTAGGCTGCTAGAGTGCGTTGTCGGTGGGTACGGGTGCAATATCGGCTGCTAGGGGTGCGTTGTCGGTGGGTACGGGTGCAATGTCGGCTGCTAAGGGTGCGCTGTCGGTGAGTACGGGTGCAATATCGGCTGCTAGGTGCGTTGTCGGTGGGTACGGGTGCAATATCGGCGGGTAGGGTGCGTTGTCGGTGGGTACGGGTGCAATGTAGGCTGCTAGGAGTGCGTTGTCGGTGGGTACGGGTGCAATATCGGCTGCTAGGGTGCGTTGTCGGTGGGTACGGGTGCAATGTCGGCTGGTAGGGGTGCGTTGTCGGTGGGTACGGGTGCAATGTAGGCTGCTAGGAGTGCGTTGTCGGTGGTACGGGTGCAATATCGGCTGCTAGGGTGTGTTGCCGGCGGATATGGGTGCAGTGTCGGCTGGGAGGCGTGCCCTGCGGGTGGGTGTGGGTCAATGACGGATGGTATGGGTGCGTCGTTGTTGGCCACGGGTACGATGATTACGGTAACGGTGCTATGTCGACTGGTAGGGGGGGGGGCTACGTTGGTTGCTAAGGGTGCGATGACGGATAATGTGGGTGTAATTGCGGCTGTTACGGGCGCGTTGCGGCTTAGGACAGGGACTAAGGCAGCTGTTTGGGTGTCTTGCGGTATATACGGATGCAATGTCGGTTGGTAGGGATGCGTTGTCGGTGGGTACGGGTGCAATGTTGGTTGGTACGGGTGCGGTACAGCTGAGGACGGGACAGCTGACAGCGTTGCAGCTGGGAACCCACACGCAAGACATCCTACCAGCTGCCTTCGCCGCCTGTCTTTAGCCGTAGTGCATCCCTACCAGACGTCATTGCACCCTATTATCCGTCATCGCGCCCCTACAAACCGACAATGCACCCCTACCAGTCACCATTGCACTTCTACCAGTCATCATTACACTCCGATGAGCCGACATCGCACCCGTGCTTACCTTCCACGTACTCGTGCCCACCACCCACGCACCCCTCGCAGCCGACATTGCACCCGTACCCACCACCTACACAGCCCTACCAGCCATCATTGCACCCGTACCCACCGACAACGCATCCTTACCGACATCATTGCACCCGTACCCACCGACAACGCACCCTTACCAGCCATCATTGCACCCGTACCCACCGACAACGCACCCTTAGCAGCCGACATTGCACCCGTACCCACCACCTACGCAGCCCTACCAGCCATCATTGCACCCATACCCACCGACAACGCACCCTTACCAGACATCATTGCACCCGTACCCACCGACAACGCACCCTTACCAGCCATCATTGCACCCGTACCCACCGACAACGCACCCTTAGCAGCCGACATTGCACTCGTACCCACCACCTAAGCAGCCCTACCAGCCATCATTGCACCCGTACCCACCGACAACACACCCCGACCAGCCGACATTGCACCGGTACCCCCGACAACACACCCCTACCAGCCGACATTACACCCCTACCCACTGACAACACACCCCTACCAGCCGACATTGCACCCGCACCCACCACCTACGCACCCCTACCAGCCATCATTGCACCCGTACCCACTGACAACACACCCCGACCAGCCGACATTGCACCGGTACCCACCGACAACACACCCCTACCAGCCGACATTACACCCCTACCCACTGACAACACACCCCTACCAGCCGACATTGCACCCGCACCCACCACCTACGCACCCCTACCAGCCATCATTGCACCCGTACCCACTGACAACACATCCCTACCAGCCGACATTACACCCCTACCCACTGACAACACACCCCTACCAGCCGACATTGCACTCGTACCCACCACCTACGCAGCCCTACCAGCCATCATTGCACCCGTGCCCACCGACAACACACCCCTACCAGCCATCATTACCCGTACCCACCGACAACACACCCCTACCAGCCGACATTACACCCCTACCCACTGACAACACACCCCTACCAGCCACATTGCACCCGCACCCACCACCTACGCACCCCTACCAGCCGAAATTGCACCAGTACCACCGACAACACACCCCTACCAGCCGACATTGCACCCGTACTGACCGACAGCCACCCCTACCAGCCGACATTGCGCCCGTACCCACCGACAACACACCCCTAGCAGCCGACATTGCACCCGTACCCACCGACAACGCACCCTTAGCAGCCTACATTGCACCCGTACCCACCGAAAGTGCACCCCAAGCAGCCGACATTGCACCCGTACCCACCAAAAATGCACCCAAGCAGCCAACATTGCACCCGTACCAGCCGACAACGCACCCCTATCAGCCATCATTGTACCCATATTAGCCAGCAACGTACCCTTCCATTCCTCATAACACCCGTACCCTACCCCAGGGTACTCCTTTTACACGGCTTTAACAAAATGCGTTCAGACAGAATAGTTAACCCTCAAGTTGGCGGCTCTTTAATTTCGCGTTGACCTGACAGCGATTCATCCCAGCATTGTTATAGTTAATAACACAGAAATCCTAAATAAGTGTACAAAACATGAAATAAGTTTCTTAAAGCCAACATAAAAGCTCCCATCGTCGTTCGCGAAAATAAATTCCATCCAACATGGTGAGTTACCCTTTTTTCCTTTGCAATCTCCGAGGCTCTCGGCCAAATCCACAAAGGAAAAAGCCGTAACTAGTTACCCTTTTCTTCCATTGCAAACTCTACCACTTCAGAGCAAAAGTGCAGTTACCCCGTTTTGCCAAAATGTATTCTAAAAATATATAATTTTTATGTGGTTTACAATTGTGATATTGGTATCATCGGATGCGTCGTGAGAAGGGCTTTCGAATGATATGAAAAACCAAAAATCGATATTTTGAGTTACCCTTTTCTTCCTTGCACGGCAGAATGGTACAGCAACAGCTAAGCATGTGGCAATACAACATGATTTGGTGTTTGACAACAACAATTTGAGATTCACAGAGAAGACTGGTGGACTCTGAAACCCATTGGAACGCTCAACATGTGATTTGCCTGTCAATAGAAATGACAGGGTAAGAGGTGATTTGAAAGAACTGAAGGTTGGGCAACAGCAATGGAATCCTAACCAATCCTATAACACATAAAATGCTAAGTAAAAGGCAAGAAGTTGGCATGTAATTTGACAAACCTTATAAAGCATTCAAACTTTCACATATATCCACATGGTAGACCTATTTCAACCTAACCTCAAGACATATGTAATAAGTGTCCAAAATATGTGACAAATTTACAGAAAACTGTTATTACTAGAATCAGTATTTAGGGTAGTCCTCATTTCTGCCACTTTAAGTGAATTCTGAACACTTAACCTATTGAGTTTGTACATTGGATTGAACCATTCCACAAGTTTTAAAATTTACCTGCTTAAAAAATATTAGTTTGAAGTAGTGTTGAACTATCAATGGTTCCCTTAGCAATTGAAGCAAACATTCTAAGCAATCCAGACTTGAGATGCTCTCAGGCTGCTCATCATACATTCTGTGTTCCCGTTGAAGTCCATAAAAGAGTTGTACTGCTGTGATGCAGAAATGTATTGCAGACAATCAAGGAAATTTCCAATTTGAACACTCCAAAAATAGTTTATTCACATGAAGTTATTGATAAATCAGCAGGCATTTCTTTTTAAAAATCATTCACTAGATCAACTTAAATCTTATTGAATGCTGCAACATCAACACTCTGGACAAAGTCTTCAAATGCTTCAATCTTCTCGGATAGTTCTTCCACTGATACCTTCTCATCTTCCACTGTACATACAATGGACAGCTTCTTGATGCCAAAAGCTAGGGGAACAAGTTTGGCAGCTCCCCACAGAAGACCATCCATCTCAATAGTGCGGACATGTTTCTCTAATAAACCCATGTCTGTTTCATCATCCCATGGTTTGACATCTAACAGTACAGATGATTTTGCAATGAGTGCTGGCTTCTTTGCTTTCTTTGCTGCATAAGCAGCTAAACGTTCTTCTTTGATCTTCTGTGCCTCAGCTGACTCCTCTTCATTGTCACTGCCAAACAAGTCCACATCATCATCTTCATCGCTGGCTGCTTCTGGAGGTGCTGGTTTTGATGCCACAGGGGCTGTTGAGCCCATTTTGAGTTCTAGTGCCCGAAGACGGGCTTCAAGTTTGCTGATGATACCAGACATATCTTTACACATCTCCCGAAGCTGAGCGTTCTCCTTCTCAATGACAGAGACCCTCTCTGCAACTTCACTGCCACCTCCAGCACCT